>JBAMBL010001102.1:0-29091 GCA_037043405.1 Drosophila subquinaria | reverse complement strand
GAATTTTGTTTTTTAAATACGAGTTTTTAATTACAAATTTTGTTTTACAAATACGAGTGTTTATTTCGATTACAGGGTATTTGCCAGTCGAACAAAGTCAAAAGTTGCGTTCTTGTTTTTTTAAGGAAATTTTTGCATGATTTCATTTTCGGTTCGATGCTAATCTCAAGCTTTGAATTTTTGGCACAAATCGCCCGTTTTTAATAGACAACAACCAAACTGATGTTGTTGTTTTTGTTGTTGCCTAAGTTGTTGTTAAGTTTCGTGTTGTTGTTGTTACTGTTGTTACTGTTCCTGGCCATATTTTAGTGCGCATTTCGTGTTTTTCGATCATTTATTACAGTTGCCCAACAAACGACGCTTTGGTTTCTATTTTTTGTGGGTCGCCGCCACAAAAAACAAAAGTATACAAATAATAATAAAACTTTTTTATTGTCAAATTCGCATTAATATTTGTGCGATTAGCTTTTCAGCTTTTCTTACCTGCAATTTACTACGTTCCTCTTTTTGTACATATTTTTTTTCGTCTACTTTTCTATCAAATTTCATTCGTCACACGCAAAATAGGAGTTAAAGTTCCCACGCATTTTCAGTTCGTGATTATTTTCAAAGCAGTTCAAACAGAAATTTTGTTGTAAAATGAAATCGAATCTTATTGTTCTTTTGCCATTTCTTGCGTCAAGCTCCCTTAACTTAAAGGCCATGGAAATTGACACAGAAATATTGGATTTTAGTGTTTTTAAAAGCGATTAAAGATATTAAAAAATTGCTTAGAAAATTTGCATATTCTTTTTAAAGGAGAACGATATAGAAAACTTAAAACTTATTCAATTTAATTTTTTTTTTAAATATTAAAAATAACTAAAAATTTAGTTTTAATTGATAAAATATTTATTTTAATTTCTATAAATTGTGAATCAAGCTTTTTAGGCATTTCAATAATTATATTAATATAATTATAACATTACTTTCTTTTCTGGCCGTCATACAACCGGGAAATGAGCTCAGTTGAAGCCACTGCCAATTGACAAAGTGACAGCGACAAGTTGCCACAAAAATGACATGCAAAGCAGTTGTCATTATGTTGAAGACAAAAAAAGGCATGTATTTAAATGAACGTATAAAATGAAATTGCTTAAATTGTTGGCCATAAATCAGATGAGGCAGGCGAGGGAAACGGCAACGACAACAAAAACAACAACAACGAGACACAATTTTGCGCTCGATTTCACTGACTGCACAAGCTTCACCTGTTCACTGAGACAATGGCCTTTGCTTTCGGCTTGGTGACAGCCTGTACTCCCCCTACCCGGTAGAGCACACACCCACCCCCCCTTTCCCCCCTTCACTCGGATGTGTGTGACAAGTAGAGGCAACTCAATTGCGGCACTTGTCGCGCGACACTTCACTTCAATTGAAAGGCAGAAAAACGAAATAAAACAAAAAATCAGCTGAAAACTGAAATGAACTGGAATTGGTTTCGGTCAGCCAAGTGACGACTCGTTCATGATTGGATCAGTGGAGCGATGGAGCATTGGATTCACGGCATGACATGACAGAAAATATTGTGATTTTTCACGTATTTACTGAAATTTTGAATATATATTTTTGGAAACTCGGCTCGCAACGCTTCGTTTGCCGGTTGCTGGTTGTGTTTATTATTTTTTGTGTTTTATTTTTTTATGGTTTAATTTACGGCACAAAGTTGACAGGCGCGTCTGCCCACTCAAAGGTTAAACGAGCCTCGGTCTCAGTCTCAGTTCCATTCCCAGTCCAATTTCAGTCGGAGACGTGCAGACACAATAAGCGCTAAATGACATGGCCAGAGTCAGTGCCTCCTCCTCCTCCTTCTCCAACTCCAACTCCTGTTGCTCCTGCTGCCATATGAGTTTGCCGTTTATGGCTTACAAGAGATTTGCTCTGCCTGTTCGTGTCTCTGTTCCTGTCCACGCATTCTGATTTAATCACAGTGGACGCCGCCTTTAAACGCTTTTTTCGGCGTCATTTTGATACTCTTACCGGAGGTATTGTCATGTCGTCAATGCGGTGTGTAACACACAGAAGGCAGCATAGATTATCGTCTAGTCTTTTAAATTGTTTCAAAAATATTTACTTATTTAGTGTCAACCAAGTACAGTTGACAAAAATTAATGTAAAAATTTAAGTAAAAGTTAAGTAATATAAAAAATTAAGTAATAATAAGCTAATTCAAATTAAATTGAAATTTAACTGAAATAAGAATAAATATAAGGCCAAATCAGATCAAAAAGTATTAGTAGTAATAATTAGTACTAGTATTAAGATAGAACAAGTATTAAGATAAGTAAGGTCAGGAATTTCTAGAAAGGAAGAGGAAATAATGTTTTTTTTAATATTCTTTTTTACATTTTTAGTTTTAAAATATTTGTTTTTAGTTTTTAATTTGTGTTAATATTGATCGTAATAATCGATTTATTATAATGTTATTAATTATTATTTATTATGTGTTTTTTTTATTATTTTCTTCTTATTGTCTGTCTTTTTAGAGTATTCATTTAATGCCTTTCTGTACCCAAAAGTTTCTGATTATCTTTATTTTATTATTTTCGCTTACGCTGAATGCAAACCATCGCCTTAATTGTGCAGAACGAAATGCTTGCTCCACTAATTAAACGCCAAAAAAAAAGTCGGCCTGAAAAATTGCATTTCATTATATTATATTTCAGTTCAGTTTGTTTAACAAATTCGCTGACAAGCGCGCTGACAGTGCACAACAAAACGAAAGACTTAAGGCACAAACTTGGCTCGCTGGCTCGCCACTTGACCTCAACACACGCACAATGCGAACAACAACAACAACATTTACAACAATAACAATTTTAGCCGCTTTCCCGCCGCACAAATTAAACCGAAATTTCAATTTTGCACTCCGCCACACACAGAGTTTCGGTGCGAATACAAATGGACATGGATATGGTTATAATCGGCATTTGTCTTTCGCCTCAAATGCCAAA
Source organism: Drosophila subquinaria (assembly GCA_037043405.1). NCBI lineage: Eukaryota > Metazoa > Arthropoda > Insecta > Diptera > Drosophilidae > Drosophila > Drosophila subquinaria. The sequence continues at coordinate 26,098 of JBAMBL010001102.1, read as the reverse complement.
TCAATGGGCAGCGAGAAAAGTACGAGCACAAAAGCCAGCAAACGATAAAAGAAACAACAACAGCAACAACAGCAAAACTCTAAAACTGAAAGTCGAGATAAGAGTCGCAATTTTCACTTGCTACCTGTTATTGATTTTTTGTGTGTTCCAATGGAACAAAGAAACTTTACATTGGAAATGAAGCCGTAACAATTATATTTATTACTTTCTTTACTTTATATTCTTAAAGAATTTTTATTTTTCAATTTTTTATTTCATTGCGTGTGAATTCGAACGGTAGTGCATGAAAGTAGTGCAAACGCCCACACAACATGCCCGATAGGGGGCGTTTGTTTGTTTGTGTTTTTAGAAGGAAAATTGGCAGCATTTGCAGGTAGACTCGCAGTTCAATGGAATTCGCTAGACACTCTTGACTGACAAAATGATATCTTTTATATCGACTATCGACAGGTTGTACTCGTAATCAAGCCGAGAGTTTGCCTCTTGCATTTACGATGTGGCGCCATCTATTGGCATGCATATAAAAATCATTGAATTGCCTATTAATCAAATAGTTACGTTCATTAAAATCGTTATAAAAGTAAATAATGATGCTTTAGCTGAGCTTGATTAGCAGATACCCTGTAAATAGCTTGAACAGCCGTAAGTTGTTGTTAAGCTCTCTTATTATTAAATTAAGAATTATAGCTGCTTATAAAAATATGAATACAAATCTGCAAAAAAGTTTAATTAAATAACTTAAATTTAAAAAATTTATTTCAAAGTGTTATTGAACTTTTTCAACTTACGTTCACTTTTAAAACGCGCGGGGTATAGTAATAAAAATGCATTTGGCAATCGCTTTTTTTTAAATATATGATTTTATATTCAACTTTATGTGGCGCCATCTGGAGGCCTCTGTTAGTTAGTTATCACTTGTGCTTAGCTGCATTCTGGCTGCTCATCAGGTTGAGGCTCCCGTTTTGAGTCACGTTTTCGGATATCTTGGACCGCATCTGGGGCAATTAATTTAAACGCACGCTGTAATATCTCATTTTTCGGCCAAAGAGTTAACTTGGCAGCGAAATTCATAGAAGCCATTGGGGCCATAAACCATTGAAATGAGACGAGAGCAAGAACAACAACAGGAACGAGAGCTGCTGTTGCATGCTACATACTTGAGAGCTTCAGATATTCACTTGTTACTCCATTTACAAGTTCCAGAGAATTATGATTGAGATCGCGGGCCTATCATAAAACCAACTTTATTTGGAAATTTAGTTGTAACAACGGCAACAACCGGGGCAAGTGCCAAGCAGACGTTTGAACAAAACTTGTCGCATAAATCTCGACAACATTTTCATTCCAATTCAAAAACAAAAAAACTCAAACACGCCCTACCAAAATTAGACCAACAATGCTGACAAGTGTCGTTTGGCCAGTGGCCAAGTTTTTGAACCTGGACTTGGACTTGAACCTCAACTGCAGCGGAAGTCAATGAAAAACAACTCGTCCACCTTTTCGGGGGGAATACCAAGAAGTTGCCGCGGCAATCAGACAAAGTTGTCGCCATGTCTTCAACTCCGATTCCGATCCCAATTCCTACTTTGAGTTGTTGTTTTTTTTTGTTTTGGTTCGTGCGTTGTCGTCTGTTTGGAGCACTTTTTTTTTGGGGGGCTTTGGCTTTGGCGCGAGTTTGACTAATTAAAGCGCAGACCTGGGCATTTTTAATTTGTACGCTTGTAAAATGAAATTAGCTTTTTTGTTTTTACATCTCTCTCTCACTCTCCCTCTCTCTTTCCTTTTTTAACTCTCGCTCTCTCTGTCTTTCTCTGTTTATTTCTGACTTCGTGCAGCTTGTTTCCTTTTGAACTTTGAATGGTGCGTGTCGCTTTCAATACTCTTTAGGAATTCGGTTGTATTTACAACTTGACAAAGTGAAATAAATACGAACTTTATTACATTTACTTTTTATAAAACTCTTCAATCGTTCAGCACTTTGATAAGATTTCAGATTATTCTGTTAATTTCATAACTAAAAATATAGAATTTATCAATTAATAAGTTAGTTCTTATGTTATAATTGGAATAAAACAACATTTAAAATATAATTCTGACACGTTTAATGTTTCCGTTAAACCCAAAAACTGATCCGATTTCTGAGCTGAATGTCATTTTGATCATGGTTTAAATAAAAATGTAATCTGTATAACGTTTAAATATTTTTTTTGCCTTAAGATATTGATTTTTAAGCAAATAATAATAATTTTAATGTTAATTTTAATTCAATTTTAATATTATGCATATTTTAATACTAATGTTAATGCTAATACAAATTCTAAGGCTAATAATGGAGCTTATTATGTTGCTAATTCGAAAGCTTATATGATTTCTGATGCTTAACTTATGTTAATACTAATTCTTATTGTTTTACTAATGCTAATGGCAATAATAATGTTGACCTCTATTCTAATACTTATTGCAATGCTAATTAGACCCCGTACTTTAAAAAAGTATAGGGGTCTATTAACTTTGTCACAAAAAAAAATGTGCGTAACAGGCAGAAGGAGGCGTGGCAGACCCCATAAAGTATATATATTCTTGATCAGCATCAACAGCCGAGTTGATATAGCCATGTCCGTCTGTCCGTCTGTCCGTCTGTAAGAGCGCCTAGATCTCAGAGACTATAAAAGCTAGGGACTTCAAACTTGGTATGTAGGTGCGTCTATATTGTAAGCAGATCGAGTTTGTTTTAGATTTTGGCCACGCCCCCTTAAACGCCCACAAATTAGAAAATCTTAATTATAAGGACAATTTTAAAGATAGACATTCCTTATTAAGCATAGACGAAGATATTGTTACTTTCCATGTTTGCTGAAAATTTCATCGCGATCGGATAATAAACAGAGAAGATATTGAACAACTAAATTCTCCTTTATTTGCCATACTTTAGCAGCAACAACAACAATCAATGAATACAATTAATTACTTTTGACTTACAGTCCAGTAACAATGAAATCTATTACTGGACAATAGATTTCAAAGAGCGACTGTGGCGCAACGTGTAAAGACGCCTACTCTTTTGCTTACATTGTCAGTTGTGACAGGGGGTCGCGGGTTCAAATCCTGACACGGACAAATTTTTTTTGTTTTTAAAATCAATTTTTTTGTGTTATGTTGTTATATAAGTGTTGCATTTTTATCAATTCAAAATGTTAGTATTTATTATTTGACCAATAAAATTAAGTTGTTAGCAGATGATCCCCAAATGTTTTTTTTAATTGTAGTAGTACATAAGATAGGAGTATGCAATATTAGTAATTAATTAGTAAAGTAAGAACATTTGTAAATACACATATCGATAACTGTTAATAGCATCTCTGTCAAACATATCGATAGTTCGAGATGTTCTGAGCGAGATGGCGAAATAAAGACAGTCTGAATATCGTACTTGAATAGTCTACATAATGTTATTAAATTTTTAAATGATGTTGCAGAAATCATAACTGGCAAAGAATAAATCATTGTAGTCTTAACATATCTGCATTTTGCATTTGTAAAGTTGGCTTCGGTGGCCTAAGGGGCAAAGTTCCCAGTAAATTAGCAATTAGTCGCGGGTTCAACTCCCAGCGAGAGCAAATTTTTTAATTTTTTTTTTAATATTTGCAGACTTTTTAGATCATATGTAGGTCCCGAGCTCGAATCCCGGCTTGAACAGACTTTTTTATTTTTAAGATTTATTAATGTTTTCCTGACATTTTATATTAATGTTGCAGTTACATCAATTCAATGTTAATATTTGATTTTTTTTTGGTTTATTGTTAAGAGATGTGGGAAATGCTCTTATCGCTTTCTCGCTTTCTCTAATGCTTAAATCAATTTATTTTGTGCATCTGTTAAATTTGATGATGTGCTTTAATAAATCATTTATTATATCTTTAATGTAAATTGATATATGTACGACGTACATTGTACGTATCCTCAATATATTTGGGCGAAAATATATATATATTAAAATACGTTAAATGTTTGTAGCGACTTATATTACATGACTTTAAGCAGTGTTTGCTTTTGCATAGTAAGTACGGGGTCTTCGACAGTCGAGTACCGCTCGACTGTAGCACCGCCGACTAGTTTTTCTATCATTTCCTTTATGTAGGGTATTCAGATGTTCGATTTTTCTTGTAGTTTAAACTGCCAGTTTTTTTAGTTTTTTTTTGGCCTTAATGTTTGTGCTTTATGGCCAGGCAGTTGTCGGTTTATTCGCTGTCTTCCAAGAATCGCACGTACGCTGACCTCCTTAACTCGGTCCTCTAAAAACACACATATTTACACTCGCATAAACATTTTTGTGTTGGAGCTTTGCTGGCCAATTGACAAGCTACACGTTTCACTGCAGTAACAACAACAACAACCCACAACAGACAACAACAACGCTGCGACATCTTCATCTTTGGGCATCCAAAAATGGCATCAAATTGTAAATTTGGACGTTGCGCAGGTGCAGAAGGCATAGAGAAACACATGTTAACTACCCGCATGGGGGGACAGGACTTGAGCATGTGTCCAAGGATGTGGGGAGGAGAGGGAGATGAAGAAGGGGGAGGCGGGAGGCGGGGGCAACATTTGTTGGCCTACGTTGGCGCAAATGTCAGGCTATAAATACCGAATTGGTATTGCAATTCCAATTGCAATTGGCCAAAATGCGTTTTGGCCCGCTACATATAACGCAAATATGGACATGTTGTTGCTGTTGTTAGTCCCGTTGTTGTTGTTGCCAATTGTATGAATTTCGCAATTGAAATAAAGTTGCACTAGAACGAATTGCCAATTGCAATTGCATTTACATTTTAAATTTACATTTGGTTTCTTGTTTACCTTTTCCTCTTTTTACTTGGTCATTAAACGAATGTTTTTTGTATACCCTGCAAGCACAAGAATTGCCACAAGGGTAGCGTAGCTTTATCAGCATAATTTCTATACTATATAGAAAATTATCAAATAGAATTACATTTATTTTTTAACCTGCCCAGTTTCACATTTCAATTAAAACATCTCAAGACATGACTTTATAGTAAAGTGTTTTATTCTTTCAATTTACTATATTAAGCTGAATATTTAGATTGACGTGTTAAATAATAATAGTAATCATAATCATTTGTAACTGAATTATTTTTGTTTAAAAGTCGAACTAATGATTAAATTACGACTATTTTCGGTTTTTGCCGAATTATTTATAATCTAAAATTATTACAATTTTTCAAAAATAATCAGAAAAATAAAAAAAAAATAAAAAATAATCTTTTTGAGTATTCGGACTATTTTTGATTTATTTCTGATTATTTTGGATTATTTTTGATTATTTCTGGTTATTTATGACTTTTTAGTAAAACTCAAATTATTTTAAATTTTCACAATCAAAGAGGCAAAATAATCAGAGAAAATCAAAAATAATCCGGAATAATCAGAAAGATTATTTTAAATTAGTTTTGATTTTTTCTGATGATTTTTGAATAATTGTAATAATTTTAGATTATTTTTTATTTCTTCTAATCGTAATCATTATATAATCACAAATTTTTTAACAGTGAATTATATAGTCACTGCGATTATTACCAATAATAATCTAATTGATTAGTAATTCTAATCGAAATTTAACAGATATGGACTTGATTAAAACTACAGAGCATTTATATTTTGAATGTTCAGCAGCTTTGATGATGCAATAATAAGGCAATTGTCTGTTTTGCTTGCCTGATCAAACAATTAACACACATTACAATGGGTTATTAATGATACTGGTGTAAACTAAGCAGCTTTGGCTAATGTATGAGTATGAGTGTGAATACTGCGAGTACTCATGGTACTTTCACCCACAGTGCACAGACAATAGCATAAAGTTATTGAAAATAAAAGTTTTTCTTTGGGCATTTGATATGGAAACAATGAGCCCATAAAGACAACGGACAGAGTTCGAGTTTAAGAGCTGAAAAGAGAGTCTCACCTGCAGCGATCTTTGATGTAATAAGATGTGAAACCTCTGGCCGAAAATGTGAATATAATGAGTGCATTCTAAGAGTCACAAGCCACACACACAAAATCAGAGAATGAGAGGGAAGGAAAAGTGCCACAAATAAGTCATTTTTATTGAACATTTAGCGCGGCTAATCGATTGTTTAATTTATTGAATTTTCAGGCATAGCATCTGAGAGACAATATATAAATAACTTATGGCGGGCAGTTAGGCAAGATTTATGTGCAACCTGCCACGCGTTTATCAATAGATTAGAAACGAATAAGATTCGAATCAATGAGACGATTAATGCTGCTTAACGCAGATTCAGCTAAATTTAAGTTCAGTATGCTACTCGTTAAAACCATTAAAATCATACAATTTAATACTTGATTATATAATTTTCAATTTATTCTTAAGATGAAGATTTCAAAGAATAAACTAAACTAATAGAAATTAAATTAAAATCTTTTATTTTCAATTTATAATATATTTAATTTGAATAATTTTTATTTTAAAATAAATGGGGAATGCTTATTATTGCCATCGGCCACATACAACTTGGAATGATTTATTACTATACAGAAAGGAATATGTTAGAGGATCATTTCTATCTTATGATAGATATTATTCCGACAATTATTCAGCAAAAAAGTTCACTAGTAATTTGTTATCTGATAACTGGAAAAAATCGCTTAGTATGCCTTACATTAGGCATTACACATGGATTATTTGCAGGACACATTCTTGCAAATATAATTCATAATTTTGTTTTTCCGTAAGTGTTTTGAATAAAATATTCTCTTGCTGCCTTTAGCTCTTTACATTTACTTTTGGATCCATGTATCGTTTTGGTTTATGGAACTTCAAAAACTCCAAAGTGAGAGCTGAAAATTTTGTAAATCATGTAATAGATTATTTAAAATCTGTAATTCACTGAATGAAGTTTAATATGCCTTTTTTTCACATTTTCTAAACAAATGCGTTCATCTCTTATATGTTACATATATTATATTAAGTTATTATTATTATTATTGTAAGCAGTCAATTGCGAAAGAATGTGGCGATTTTGCGATTTAGCTGCGATTAAATTTAAATAACAATGAAAGAAATCAATTGGAAAAATTAATGCTTATATATATATACAAATTTATACTGTTTCAGCCGTAGGTATGGATTCCAGAACTCAAAAATATAATAATGATATTTAAGAACAGAGACAATATCCAAAAACTACTTTCATTTTTAAATATTTGACATTAAGCAAGCTCTGCGTATTTAGACGTATCGTCACTATTTTTTTGTTACTCAAACTGTGCACACTTCAACTAAAAACAATTCAAAATTTGATACTCAAGACGTGTTTAATCAGAAAGTATAATGTTTACCGTGGACAAGTGTTGTTGCTGCTTTCCGTTAAAATGGGGAGTACTTGCTATAGCAATTTTTCGTATAGTATATTCATTGGGAAATATTGGTGGATCTTGTTATCTATTGGGTACGTTATTAATTCCCATCTATACTTAATATCTTTCGATAATGTTAAATGCAACACACAGGAAAAGATAAAAACGCATGGGGGAACTATGTAGGTATAACTTTCAATGTTATTTTTATTATTTTTTGCATTCTTCTAATAGTTTCAATATGGGTGGTAAGTTAAAAGCTGATCGAAAATCAAACTAAGAATTAACCGAAATTTTCTCATTTCCCAGCAAAAAAGTCTACTAGTTCTCTTTTATCTGGTATATGACATTTGTTATATGATAATAAATTTAATCGTAGGCATATTGGCATTGATTAATGGGCAAGTCCCTTTCGGTATAATTAACCTCCTCTGTGTTTGTAAGTATCTTAAAGTACAATTTTTTTTTTTTTTAATAATGTGTCTTCCCTTTCCTACAGTCCTTTTCATTTACCTTTGGATCTGTGTTTTCTCTTGGTTTGTGGAACTTCGAAAACTCGAAAAAGGGAACTAAAAATATGTCGACTCAATCCATATATTAGTCAAAATCGACCGTTTGCTAAATGTAGTTTAATACGCACTGCAGCGGCCAAATACTTGGCTTGCTTTTGTTCAGAAATGTAAATGTAATCAGATCAGAAATAAGGGTATAACTTTGAAAATTGTAATGTAAAACTAAATACTAAAAATAAAAAAAGGCTTCTGGTGGATCGTGCTTATGTGTTGCATTTGGTAAGAACAGGGGCAATATCCAAAAACTATTTTCATTTTAAATACATTTGACATGAAGCAAGCTCTGCGCATCTTATTTTTTTATTACACAAGTTATGCACATTTTGTTAAAAAAAATTCAATATATGATACTCCAGACGTGTTTAAGCAACAAGTAAAATGTAGAAGTAAGTTTTAGTTAACTTGAGTTAACACACAAGTAAAATGTTGACCGTGAACACGTGTTGTTGCTGCTTTCCGTTAAAATCTTCCATATGTTATTGGGATCGTTTTCTATATAACTCTCTCTCACTCTTTTATGAAAAACTAAATGTATCTGTGATTTGTCATATTGTCTCCAATCAACATTTTTCATTCAAGAATAAGTGTGTCTATTTGGCGACCGAACAGCGATTAAACTTGAATAACAATAAGTATAATTAAATGATTTTGCAGTCGTTAATCTATAACAAACAAGGAGTCTTCGCCCAATCTTCGCTGTAAGATGCGGATACAGTAGAGTGTATTCGACTGTAGGATGCCCTCGCATCGCATTAAATTTTCTATTTATTATTTCTACGACAGCTACATGATATAGCGAACAAATGTCAACCAAGTTTGGCCAGGCAGCATAAGATACGTATATGGGCATTTCCAGAAAAATTTCCACCTCGCCCAAAAACGTAAAATTGATCAAAAACACATCTTGTGAAATTTTCTTCCAAAAATGTATTTAAGTTATTAAATTGTGGTTGGTAGCTCAGTGGTTAGAGTCGCCGACCTGTCACATAAGTAGAACTTCCAGTTTGAAAAAGCTGGGTTCGATTCCCCCCGTCAATGTAGTCAAACATGTGTTTTTAAGTTCTTCGGAATGAAACGCAAAAATATATACTTCCCGTCATTAAAAAAAAAAAAAAAAAAAGTTATTAACTTAAAAGAAATTCAATAGGATAAACATATAGATTCTACATTGGAATAAATTAACTTTTTCTATATTTTTGGCAATTTTTTTAAAAATTGACTTTCAAAATGGACCGTTTGTATTTTAATGATTACACTAAGTAAGATAGTAAGATTGTAACATGAACCATTTTTACACATAGAAATATATTGAATGTTTCATTTAAAACAAGTTTTTCAATATACCAATAAAATTTGATGAACAAATTCTTTACACAAACTAGGTGGAAATCATGTCACGTTCGCGACGTCGCGTTACAAATTACTAATAAAACTTGTAAAATAAATATGTATGACTTCCATTTTTCGTCGCGTTCGCGATGCGATGTTTTCTATAAATAATTCGAAAACGACAAGTCTTCAAAGCTTTTCTTTTATAATACAAATAGTGTTGATAAAATGCATTAGGCACTTAAGAAAAAAAATAAAAAAATGTTGACATTTTCAAAAATATTTTCTCAAGTGCCTAATGCATTTTATCAACACTATTTGTATTATAAAAGAAAAGCTTTAAAGACGTACAAATGTCGCGCTCTCGATCCTGGAAATACCCAAATGTAATGCATATTCTGTCAGATTTGCTGAGATATGTTTTTAAAAAAATAAAAATGATCGTATAAAACTCGGTTATCGGCTAAATTAACCAAAATTGAAGTATATAGCATTTATAGCCTCTGAGATCGACGCGACGGGCGGACAGAGAGAAATCAATTCAAATTCAACATTTGACATTTCCAACTCTTTGGGCAATAAATTTTGAAATGTAGCTCACCTCTTGAAATCCTAACATCAATATTTCTGGCACCTGGGGTGCGATCACAACACGTGTAGCTCTATAAATAAAGCGATTGTAAATCCCATTGCGGCTACTCGACTTAACGCCTTCCTCCACACTCCTATGTGTAATAATGTTAATATGCAATCGAAATAATTTATGCATAAAATGCTTAAATTTATTAACGCCACACATGGAAAGTGGGATAGAGGGAGAAAGATAGGGAAAGTGTAGAAGCTGCAGTCGAGGTTATGGAACATAATTCACAGATAGATGACAAGAAGAGCACGAAGGGTGGGAGAAAGTGAGGAAGAGAGAGAGAAGAGAGAGGAGGGCAACTGACACATTTCCATTTGGCATGGAACACACTAAGATTTACCCTCAACACGTGAGCATTGAGCATGGTATTATATTTATAAATAATAATTATGAGCAGGCAAATGACAACGCTACTTTGGGAGGTGGGAAAGAGCAGCTCAAAAGTGGAAATCTCGAAATCGGAAAATATTCTTTTCCCAGGACTGTAAATTTTCGTCGGCAGCGCGATAATGAATCCAGCCAATTTTCAGCTTCCGTTTTGTTGTCTTTTCCCAATTGAATTGCAGTTTGTTTATGAAATACACAATCAATTGGTATAATTAGAATTTAGTTAGCCCAGTTGGGCGGAAAATATGCCAATAAGACGGCGAGGTTCCTGTCTATACTATTCAGCTATAATTCCAATTTGAATTAATTATAAACTCTCATTTTGTTTTTAATTATAAATAAAAAGTAATAAGAATAAAAATTCCAGAGTGATATATAAATCAGAGTTATGTCTATAAGCATTACCATTACTATTAAATTAGCATTGAAAAAAGTAATGCTAGTGAAAAATTTTAATTACTTTTCATTTTCAATGCCCATTAAAATTTTTCAATTAGCATTAAGTAATTATAGTAAAAAAATATTTTAAATAAAATTAATAATTACATTTTTGATAAATAAAATAAAAAATTTGGAAAAGTTTAGAAAAATGGAAAAAAATTTGTAGAAAAATGTGAAAAATTGTTTTTCCGATAGTTTTCCCGATATACGATATATTTATACTATATATTTACTCGATAGTTGTATACGATAGTTTTGTACGATAGTTTTGTACGATAGTTTTATACGAATGTTTTTTGTATCGTATAAAATGCAATTTCATTAGCACTTCTTTTTTTTAATGCTAGTTAAATAAAATTTCACTAGAACTACTTTTCTTCAATGAAAATGAAATGCCAAATTCATTAAAAAAGTACGAGTAGTTAATTGGGAACCGACCATTCAAATTAAAGTTTGCCACATAAACATAAGAATACTTTTGAATACTTTTCACTTAGTATCACTTTCAATAAAAGTAAATTAAAATTATATTTACAATTTTGTTTAATTACAGTTATTACTATTTAAATCTTCGCATGTTCAAAGAAAAACTAATTAAATATTTAAATAGAAATGTATCTTGACTTGACAAATTTGGCAAGGCATTTATCAGACTCCAATTCCCATTCCAAAGTCCCTGTAATGCAAATGGAATTGAATTGGAGCTAAGAGCGTGAGTTGCAGTTTTTACTAGAAAAACTTTTTGGAATGGTTTGGCAAATTTGTCGAAATGCCATTCATCAGTTTTGTAGCAAATAAAAACATCAAACAAATAAAAAAAAAGAACTTACAAAAACTATATGAAAAAGTGCGTGACATGTTGTGTGTCTGCCAAAGTCGAGACTTTAACTTGGCCCAAAACGCATTTGGCACTTGGCAAAGCGGCGTGACATTTCAATTAAAATGCTAATTTTCAAATGGGGTGGAAATGAAGCGGGAGGGGGGACAACATCTTGTTAAAGCCTGGTCCAAACGCTGCCGGCAACTATTTAGTAAAGTAAATTACTTTATTAGACGTGCTTCGTGGGCTAAAAAAGGCGTGCCATAGAGTTTTGGCTTGCAAGTGCATTAATCAAGGCCCACTCAACATGTGTACACACATGAGTGTGTGTGTGTGTGTGTGTGTGTGTGTGTGTGTGTGTGTGTGAGTACACCTCATGCTATTACACTCACGCCCTGACACTCGTGACTTTTCTAAGTTCATTTATCATAGATACTCGCACCCGAATTTCTATCTATTTATTTTCCATTGCCATCTATAGCACTTTCTCTACGATTCTTGGCAACATCAACATCAAAACACAAAATGCACAGGATTGCCAGGCAGTCCCTTCATTTCTTACAATTTTCCACATTTCCACTCTCCTTTTCCACACACACACACACACTTTAATTGTGACATATGACGTCGACTGGAAAAATAGTTAAACGTTGCCATAGAAAGCTGACAATTAATCTCAACTGTTTCACTTGCATGAATCCCTCTCACTCCTCCGCCCTCTGCCTCCGCCATTCATCTCATATTTAGGTTACACTTTCAATAGGTGGGCTTTGAATTGGGAATTAGAGAAACGATTTTCAATGCATTCTCTGCTTGAGATGTGTAGGCGTCTGCCACAGAAACATGCGAGGCAATTAAGTTCGTTATCATCCAATATTTTGCCAGTTAATCGGGCGTTAAAAGAAAGCATGCATAATCCATTAGACTCCAACATACACCTTACGAGTATGTTTTGAATTCAACTTGTCTTTGCCACACATCATCTTATAGTTCTAATACTTTCCGATCTGATTGAGTTTGTGAATTTTCCCCATTACATGCAATAATTGTTTATATTTATTATCATAACCTGCATCTTGTTGCTTTATTTATTGGTAACTTACTTACATGCTCATATTTTTACTCCTATTTTTATTAAATTTTATTTATATTTCATTTTATGTTAATATATAATTTATACTAATCGTTAATTTCTAAAAAAATATTAAATTTTATAATCCAAAATATCTATTACTTACATTAAAATAAAGGGAAACATTTTGTTTTGAAAAAATTGACAAACTTTGCAATTGATTATTCAATCAACTTTATTATGTTTTCTAGCAAAATATCTAAAAACTATTGTGATATATCAAGCAAGCTTGCGCAGACGGAATGATAGATACTCAAAATTTTCTGTTGCTGTTGAAATGAAGAAATTTTGTTTCGTAATTCCGTTGAAATGGGGAATGCTCATTATAGCCATCATTGATACAGTACTAGACGTACTTGGAGCCGTCGCATTGTATTTTGGTATGCTACAGATTACCATGTATAATTTATTCTATTTTCTAATTTTGACAAAAAACAAAAGACTTACCCTTTAAGGGTAAGTCTACTGTATTCTGTGCTCTAGGACTTTTTGTCAACTGTTCAATAATTCATTTAATGGGATGCATATTTTTAGTGTTGACAATATGGGTGGTAAGTATGAAATTGATCTGAAAACGAATTAAAAATAACTTGAACTCTTGCCATTCTATAGCAAAATAGGATATTTTTAATTATTTATGGGGTTTCAGGAGGCTTGCGACTTGGATTCAGTGCATGGATTATCGCATTTGGATTTATATATTGGTGGATTCTTAGCGCTATAATCCAGATGGTAATTTTTGGTTGGTATCTCTAATCAAAATTATTTTTTTTTTAGCTGTTTTCCTTTTCTCCTTACAGTTTTCGGCATTTACTTCATGGTCTGTGTTGTCTTTTGGTACTATAAACTTGAAAATTAGTCCTTCAATCGATAAATCGATTTATTGAATTATTTTATATTGAAAATTGACAATGAAGTGAGTTTTGTAAGCCTTATTTATTGATTTATATCTAACAAGCCATGACTGCATCAAAAGCAGAAGCATTGACAGTGTCAATATAATTAGCCATCTATAGGATATCACCTACTCAAGTAATTTTTGTACGATAACAGACATAAGAAATTTCTGAACATTGTTATAACGACTTTTGCAAAGGCATATGAAATATAAATAAAATACTCAGTAACTAATTAAAATTTACCCAATTGCATCCTCACTGCTATCATCTTCATCCATTTGCATTCTTCGCCGACTGGAATGTCGTCTACAAAATTCGATTTTTATCGTAAGTAAACACATACAAAAATAGTAGAAAATAGATTATTAATAAATAATTCGCTGCAAATCAATAAGATACAAAGGCATAACGTTATATCTACCAGTCAAATGGCTGGCAACTGAATTATTCTCATTAGCTAATTTACATCTAATTCCTTGTACAAGAACATATTAATTAGTCCCACTACAGATTATTAAATATTTGTTTAAATTATCTATTCTATATAAATATTTTTTTATAATAGCTTAATCATGGAAATGGATAAATGGATTTATAATAACTTAAAAATTAAACTGGTATAAATTACACTAGCTTACAGCCATGTCGCTTCTCATGTCTCAGTGCACTTTTCTTATGAACTTTGGCCCACTAAACACGAAAATCGAACTTAAAAACTTTTTCATGGAAGCGTTTTTGAAATATCCAACATTTTAGTGTATACCACGAGATCTAATTAACGGATGTGGTCAAGAAAGCACTCAAATTAAAGATAACTGATCCCTTTATTTTCTCTCATATTGCTTTGAGATCGGTTTAGTAGTTCAGAAGCTAGCGCCTTTAATAAGCTCCAAATTCAGCTTTTTTTTTTTTTTATTTTTGGGACTCGAGAGGTCACAAATCGTATTCAAATCATATTCAATTCCATGGATAAATGACGGAGTAATACGCTTTTAAGCGCAAGACAGACTAGCTGCAATTGCAGAGCTGTTTTCAGAAGCGAATTCATCCAGTAACTCCAGCTATACCTCCAACTGTCATAATAGCAGCAACAGCCATGAGGAGTGGTAAAAATCTTTTTTGAGGCAAATTTCTAAAAAAAAAAAGGAATAAAATAAGTTATTACAATTACAACGCCAAACAAGGAAGAATGGTTATCCTCGGCACGCCGAAGATGTGATACCCCAGCAGAGCCATTATTCAACTTCGACTGATCGCTTCTCATGGTTGATTATTTAAGATCACACCTATGGCAGCCGAATGATTATGTAATCCTGTCCAATCAATTCAATTGTATTAAATTTTATCAAGTTATCAGTTAAGAACATTACTATGAAACAGACAGATATAAAAGCAGAGGGGGAGACTGACATTATCGCCACGTCTTCATTAATGAAATTCACATTTCTGAACAAAGTTATAATGGCTTTTGCAAAGGTATAAAACATATAAATAAAATACTCAGTAACTAATTAAAATTTACCCAATTGCTTCCTTAATGCTATCATCTTCATCCATTTGCATTCTACGCCGACTAGAATGTCTTCTACAAAAATCGATTAAGGTGTAAGTAAATACATACAAATTTAATAAAATAGAATAGAATAAATGAATAGTTGATATTTAATTACCGACATGCGCCTTCTGCGTCCCATGAATGCATCAAAAGCAGAAGCAATGAGAGTGTCAATATAATCAGCCATCTAGGGGACATTTCGGATCACCTTCTTCAGAAGAGTTTCTGAAAGTGTTTCAAAATCGACTAAAGCGCCATTAAAATACACAACTGGTATTTATACTGCATAGGATTACGTGCAATATAAAATCCTATTATTTACAGTTAATTAACAATCTTTCCAGTTTATTAATAATTAAATCGCTGCGAATCAATAAGATACAAAGGCATAACGTTATGCATTCCAGTCAAATGGCTGGCAACTGAAGTATTCTCATTAGCTAATTTACATCTAATTCCTTGTAAAAGAACATATTAATTCCTCCTTCACTACAGGTAACTAAATAATTGTTTATAAACTTGATCATGGTAATGAATACACTTACTATATTTTTTTTTGTAATAAGTATGAATGTCAATAACTGCCACGCGCATCTTCACATACCTCAAGTATGAGAATAAGACTGAATTAGCACGCCCGAGCATTCGTAATATTTAATTTTGTAAAATTGTAGACATTCGACACAGGACAAACCAAAAATTATTTTTAAGGTAAGCCATTTCAACTATATACAAAACTTAACTGTTGCTTCTGTAGCTTGCTAAATGTGGGCGTGTCAATTTTATGGGGTTTTAACGCTATCCCGCTAAACTAGTGGTTTTTCAAAAAGTCGTCCAAATCAAAGCTCTAAACGAACACACAAACAAGCAGACTGACTTTTCAGTTCAAGCAATATTCCCAATAAAAATACTTCTGATGCCACATCACAATCAAGCCAGAATTAACTAAGCCCCCGATGAGCCACCGTTTGGTGCGTCAACAAGTTAGCAACAATAAGCAATAAAAGCGAAGAGGGTCAACAAATGATGCAAAGTTAGTTTGGCGGTCAGTTGAGCAAGATGCAACAAAAGCACAAGTTGCAAATTCAACAGCAAATCTCCCCAGCGACAAAGCAAATGAGACCCACTGCGCAACGTGTGCCACTTGCAACGTGCAACGTGCAACTTGGAGAATCAGGGACACAAACCGGCTACAAAGCGCCAGGCGCTGTCTCAGTCGCCGTCGCCGTCGCAGTCGCAATCTCAAGTCACAGCTTGCCACACTGCCTCCAGTTGAAGTTGCAACATGTCAAAATAAATCAATTGATTGATCTTGTTTTATTTATGTCCAATTCAATTTCGATCAATGAGCAATGCACACGAATGCAGAATGCCAAACAAACTACAAAAAAGTGAGAACGCCAGAAAGAGAGAGATATAGAGAGAGAGAGAGAGAGCAAAAGAGAAGTGCGTGCTGGTTGCAACTGGCATTTGAGTTGTGGCAATTTTACTGATACTGTCGGCCGAAGGCGCGCGTGCTTTAAATAATTTCCAGACTTAAAACAGAAAAAAAAGGAAGAACATGAAAAGAAGGAAAGTTTGATAAAAATTGATAATAAGGACGAGGGGAAGAGACCTACTATATAATACCATTTTAATATCGTAAACTTAAAAAATAAAATAAAAATTTTAAGGAAGTTTAAAAAAAGAAGTATTCGCAGTTATTTTCTATAAAATTTTACTTTTTGCTAAGTAACCTGGCCAATTCCAATTTATAAGAAATAAATTAAAAAAAGGTATTATTAAATAATAATTAATTTTGAACAAAATCTATTATATAATTGCCTTTATTTTATTTATTTGTTGCCTTTTATTAGGGTAACAAGGTGCAGTCAAACTTCCATAACTCAAACTTCTATAACTTAAATTACTCTCTAACTCGAACTTAATGAGTGGCAGTACAACTAATAAATTTAAAAAAAAAGAACTCTTTATGCCGAATATCTTCATAAATCTAACCTTTTCTTTGAATAATGGTGATTCGAGCTAGGGAAGTTCGACTGTATATTAATATTTTATTTTAGTTCATAAATTTTAGATTTAGTTCAAACTTAATTATTCAATTGTAAATCAGTTGCACTTTGTTCTGTTATAAAAGAATGCGCCTAAAACTGTGCTTTATAATGTAAGCGATTGTTTTGAAAAACACACGAAGTGCACTCATAATGCAAGTCTATTCACCGTACGGTATAATTGAATGCAATTTGAATGGAGTTACTTATTTATGAAGCTTTTCTGTCCATCTAGGAAGCAAATGCTTTAGTTATATGAGCAGGAATTTCCCTCAAAGAGCTTTGAACTCGCTGCCCAAGGAGGAGACGCAACGTTTTGTCATAATCATGCAAATATCACCTGTGCCATTTGGGGACAATCTATCTCTATCGCTCCTATTGCTCTCTATCGCTCTCTGTCTTAGTCTAACTGAGTGCATATTTTGTGATATTCAGAAAGTCTATTAAATATGTGCATGCCATGCAAATGATGTGGAATATGGACAAAGACATATATGTATGACAAAGTCAAAAACGAGTCGATGGTAGAATTATGGACCGAGCCAATGACCAATGCCCAGAGAGTGGAAGAGAAAGAGGGAAAGAAGTAAGAGGAGGAGGGAAGAGCTGCAGTTGGCCAACTGTAGTAGCTGAAATCACTTGAATAATTGTCGTAGGGTAACTTTTGAGCCACTGTTGCTTAGTCAATTCGGTGCAGCGACACTCATAACAAAACTAAGAAGAAAATTCACAAAAACAAAGAAAAATTGCAAATGAAAATAACAAATGCAATTGCATTTTTTTGCATTTCATTTGGCATATCAATAAAAATCAAATAATACACAAACTGTGGGATCAATCACATTTATGCTAATTTCACTTACATAATATGCTCGTGGAGGGAGCAAGAAATACCATGGTAAGGCTTTGGGTGTGGTGAAGGGGTGGAGGGGGAGGGGGAGGGGCTTATCCAAGACAAATTCAATTCAAATCTTTGACAAATTTTGAAAGAAATCGCTTAGATAAGCGCACAACCAATATGTGGAAACTGCATATATACAACATTTTCACACTTTGTGTTTTTTTTTTGTTTTGCTGCAATTATAAAAGCAGAAAATGTTGTTGTTGTCGATCGATCGATCGAACGAACGAACGAGCACAATGAACGGGGTATGTTTGGTTCTTGCACTTTCACTGCTTTAAAATGCATACCACCTACATTTTGTTGCTCGATTTGCCTGAACGGTTCAGTGTCCAGTGTTGATGCCTTTTTTTAGTTTTCAAGCCGAGAGGGCGTTGGAACCACCGTTAAAACATTCTGCATATTATTGTATCGGGGAAATTGTTACGGGCAGATGCGATGCGATGCGGATGCTGTGATATCACAGCACCAGAGATACCAGAGATCAGAGACCAGATACCAGATACCAAAAGACTTCTTCATCATCCATTGTTCTACAGCTGAATTGCAAATCACGCTCATAGTTCGGTTCGGTTGCAATTTGCCGTTTGTTGGGGCAGGCAGTTTCAGTTTCAGTCCCAGTCTTCAGTCAGGGGTTCAATCAACCCTTCGGGCCAATGACTTGAAGATGCCTCCACGTGGGTGTGTTGTGTGTGTGGTGTATTGATCGTGGCCTTGTCGTTTGCCCAGGTTGAATGTACCGTTGTGTCTTTGAACTCTTCTATGGCATAACGCAGCAGCCGACGTCGACAGCGACGTCAACGCTGACGTCGCCTTGCCAGACACTCAGACGACGCCAATGAATGAGACAACGAACTCATCGCTCTGAGAGATGCCGCCAAAAAAAAGAACTACAACAAATAATGAAATAAAGTCAAGAAATGGCCAGTCGAAGTCGAAATATACCTGACACGATCTTTCGCATGCAAATCGCTTTTTAGAGATCACTCACTGTGAACTCGCTGCGAAGAGAGCGAGCAATTAACATTACAAATTTACTTTTTTGTTCTTATTTTTTGGCTGCCAAAAAGGAAGAAGCTGCCAATTAGCATCGTCGTGCTGAGCACAGAATTGATATGCAAAGAGCGTAGACAGAGACTTGAATGAAAGCGATCATCGATCACTGAATAGTCATTGTTTTTGCTCTTGTTGTAGTTCACAGATCACAAAATCCTTGATGGCTCGGAAATTTATGTTCAATTAGCTCTGTTACCAAGTGAAAGTCTTCTAAGTAAAATTAAAAATAAAGTTACAATCAATTATATTCCGTTAAGATCTCTTTATTTGAAATTTTTTACTATAAAATTTCTGATCTTTTGAAGCAATGAGGTTTTAGCAACAATTTTTTCATTCTTTCATAAATATGATTGGCAGTATTTCATACAGATTTGTTTCGGGAGCAGTCAACAGATGATTACATTTATAATTTTACTTAAATTATTTTATGATTGGTAATTTTAAATAAATATTTTATGGTAACATTAGCAGCCACAATTTATTTAAAGCTAAATGATTTAAATGTTATCTATACTTTTCTGAAAGAGACCAACAAAAAGTTCATAGCGATTTAGTTCATGCCGAAATAATTATTAAGAAAATATATAACTTCGTTTTATCATAATTTCTTCAGCTGACACTACAAGTTAGTTGTTAATTTATTTACCTATTGTCTTCCAACATTTTGAGAACTTTAAACTTTTTCAAACAAGCCAAAATCTTTTATTTCATTTAAAACAAAGTCCACACATGTGCTTAATACAATATGTAAATTTAAATAAATGTAAATATTCACAAAATTCTAGTATCTGTTTTCCCCTATCATACTAGAATTAAATAATTATCTATCCTTATAATTTATCTTAATTATAATTATAAGTTAGGTGAAAAATGTTATTTGTAACCTTCTTTTAACAAATAAATAAATACCTATTATCTGAAATATAAGTTGCTCTAAGTTTAGTTTTAAAAATTTTCCAATCACTAACTATGATTATATTACCTGAATTTTGATAAATAGTGCTATTTACATGCTGAACATGTCCCTTTCCAACCATTTGGGGATTCCAAGCCGAATCTGATGCCCAGTGGCCATCACAGTGAAACTTGTTGCAAGTTTTGGCCAACTGGTTGGCGGTTGGCCTGCAGATGGGTGATAAATAAATTCAGGTATTAACTTGCCATATATTTTCATTATATGCGACACAGAAAGTCGTGTTTTATTTCAACACAAGTGGATTTTAATAATAAAATGTGTCTAATTTGGTACCCACTCAACAACGCGATGCAATGCGATGCGATGGCAGCAAACCTGATTGCCCAACACCTTTTTCCCAGGTGAGATTTTAGCCTGTTTTGTTGACTGTTGCCTGTTGACTGCCCACTGGCCTTTGGCAACTGCAACTGCAACTGCAACTGCTCACCGTGTGCAACATCAAGTTGCAACACTCGTATCCGTGTCCTCCGTGGTACGTGCGAGGCGTCAATGCTTCATTTTCACTGTCATCTTAAGTTGATTGCAAGTTACGAGCGTGTTGACAACAACAACAACAACAACAAATATATGCACATATGCATAAGAACTGTGCAAAGACTTTACGCTGGCACTGTAACGGTAATTGTCGGCTTGCATGCGTCTGTCTGAGGTTATTTCAAGGGGTTAATACCTGAACTGAACTCAGGTTAGCTTAGCTCCGACTTGGCCTGGCCCAATGCGCGGGCGGCTTATTAATCAATGCTCTCTCTCTCTTTCTCTCCCTCTCTCCCGCTCTCGTTGCATTACACAACCAACTGCAATCGGTGGCATGTGGCATGATTCATGCTTAATTGGCCCCACACTGCAACAAACCCGTGCAAATCTCACCCAGTTGTCAATTTCACAGACAACACATTTCAATCAAACTTTGCTCTGCCATAAATAAGTCCACAACTGGACAGAGCCTACAATTCAGCGTCTCTCTCTCTCTCCCCCTCTATCTCTCCACAGTCAGTGCTGCCAACTTGTGTGCTAAAAAAGGCTAAGCAATTACTTAAATAGCTAGATTTATTTAACACACATTTAAATCGAATTTAATATTACATAGCTAATACACGTATGGTTAAATGGATTTTAGCCTTATTATATAAATTACTAAAAAAGTTTAAGTTCTACATACGATATAAATTTTGATTAGCAATGTTCATAGACACAATCTATATCAAAATAGGTAAAGATTTAACAAATTTAAAAATATAAAAATTTCAAAAAAGTATAAGCAAAAAGTTTAAAACAAAAACAAAACAAATTTTCTTTTGCGAAGGATAAAAGTTAAGATTTAGAATTAATTTTGAGATTAAACTTACATATTAAATAAAAACTCTTAAAATTCTGACAATTTTTGATAGTTTCTGTGTATTCAAAAAATCGAATATTTTATAAAATTTAAAATCTAAATATTTTTTATAAACGATCAAGTTTTTACACAGTTTTTGAAAATTATACTATTTTTTTGGATCAGGTACCTTGTGAAATGGCTGGAAAATAGCCAGTCAACTTAAAAAAAGTCTAAATTGCCGCTGCTCCAGTTTGTTTTGTAAGCGACAAAAAGCCGAAGTTGGTAGCACTGAAATTTTTAAACTATCAGTTAAAGCTTTAAAGTCTTGTGCTTAAATTACAGTTTCGATTGGCTGCTGTTGTTGTTGCACGCCTAACGTTCACATTTTTCCACATGAAATTATGAAGTCTCCATGGCAATTAATACGCATGAGCCTGGTCCAAAAGTCGCTCCAACTCCAAGCTGCAACTCCAACTCCAGCTGCAGACTCCATCTGAGGCGGGTGCTGTCGTCTCGCATGTCAATTTGATGGCAATTAAGTTTTGGCCAGCGTTTTGTTTTAATAATAAATTTAATGAGCTGCCAAAAATGGTTGCAAATTTACGTGGCAATTAGCGAGCAAAGCGACACTTGGCCAACAGATCGTGTGGTCAACTAACTGCGTTGCTCACTGCTCCATTTTGCTGCCGCTGCGGCTAATGAGCCGCTTTTTTCTGGTGCCGAGGTTCGGGGCTTGGCCAGTGGCAACCACTTGGCATTTCATGGTTGTGGAGCGCGTGGCATGTGGATTTTGAAGGTGTGGCAAGTGGCAACAGTCGTTTGCAATTAACAGCTCAGCCTGGTGACAATGCCAACAAGTTACAGCCATGCGATTGATGAGCTTATAACGATAATTCTAGCAAAACAAGCATTAAAACTCTAAGATATAGAAGAGCTAGATACACCAAATGTAGCATGTAGTTTCTCGTTTATTATGAATATTTTTAAAATTGGGATATTTTCCCCAAAAAACATTCCAACTCTAAAATCTAGAAGAGCTAGACACGCCAAATGAAGCATGTAATTTCTCGTTTATTATAGATACTTTTAAAATTCGGATGTTTTCCCCAAAAAGCATTAAAGCTCTAAAATACTAAAGAGCTAGACTCACCAATTGTGGCATGTAGTTTACTTTTAAAATTCGGATATTATTCCCTAAAATGCATTCCAACTCTTAAATATAGAAGAGCTAGACACACCAAATATTGCATGAAGTTTCCCTTTTATCGTGAATACTTTTAAAATTCGAATATTTTTCCCCAGAAGGCATTACATCTCTAAAATATAGAAGAGCTAGACACACCAAATGTAGCATGTAGTTTCCCGTTTATCATGAATTTTTTTAAAATCAAATGTAGCATGTAGTTTCCCGTTCTTTATTCTCTCCTGAATAATACCCACAAAATCAAGTTCACGTCCTTGCTTATGTTGAGGTCCAGCCTGTGGCTTAAAAAGTAATTCTTTGTCATTTTTTATATCCATTTATTGACCTGTTTGTATTAGGAACATTTATTTATTTAATTTCTTCATTTATTAAAACCAATGCAACTTTAAGTACAAAAGTTGTTATTATTCGACTTCTACAGACTATACTGTATTTAGTGTTAACATTTTCATATTCATATATTCTTAGCGGAGAACATTTACTTTTATGACATAGATTTTTCATTAGTTAATAATGCTTTATATGTATTATAAACCGACTTAAGCAGGTCATTTATAGGTAGATATATTTAGTACTGAACACAGCTAATTATAATTGATAGCCCGTCTAACAAGTAGTCCCGTTTGACTAGTGGGAGAGAAGGGGCAACAGTTCATCGACTTCTCTGACTCAGAAGAAGCTGTCAAGGAGGAGGGAGAGGTGAGGAACAGATTAGATCAGATCAGATTGAGGTCGAATCGGATAGCTACTATGTATAGATAGTTAGCTACTGTGGAACATTGCGAGTACCCACCTCATCTGGGGGTGGTAGCCATACTGATTTCGCAGCTCGGCCTTCGTGATGGTTCGCTCCAGCTGCTCGGGCTGCAGGTCAAAGTGACGCGGCAGGATCTTCCAGTGCACCATGTTGAAGTAGTTGTACTCCCCCGACTCCTGATGGCCGCGCTGCACGTAGTGCGGATTGTCCGGCTGTCGTCGCATCCAGAGACGCTCGTAGATGTGAAAGCGCCAGCCGCGATCGGCCAACTCGGCAGCCGCGAGCATCTGCATCATGTCGCCCGGATATGTGTAGAAGAAGAAGAACAACAGCTCGGCCTGCATCTGCTCCACCTTGGGCTGAATCAAGTCCTGTCCGCCCGCCCGACGATAATGCGCCGGCACATCGTGGTTCACCTCGTGCGGGGCACAGCGTCCGCCGTGCAACGGGCCGGCGAACGAGGCGTGCAACTTGTTCGCCTCGCAGGCACAGAAATGTGCGTCCACGTTGAGCGCCGACGCATCGTGGCCAAAGATCTGGGTCATCAGCTGCGGCTGCTGCTGGGCGGCCTTCAGGTTGCTGGCCAGTCCCGCCAGCCCGTAGGCGCCCTCAAGGCCGCCGCCCCCCGTCGTCGTCTTCGTGTTGGGCTTGTGCCAATGTCGCGAGTTGTTTGACGATTGTGATGATGCTGGTGGTGCCATGTCAAAGGTCACGCCGCCCAGCGGCACGCCCATGCGATTGGTGCGCAGTCGCCCATAGAACTTGAGATGCTCAAAGCCGGGCGGTGGTCCGACATTCGGCTTGGCCTCATTGGACTTTTGGCGACTGCAGACACGCTGCGCAACGCCAGCGACAAGAAACTGCTTATCAAAGATGCCGTTGTTGCTGTTGCTGCTGTGATCATGGAAATTGGACTCGTAGTCGCTGTTGGCAGCCACAAGCGCCACCGCCGGCGACAACAACAACTCGTGGTCACAGTGATCACTGGACGCGGACGAACTCGGGCTGCTCGCCAGTTCCGCCAGTGCCGCATGGATGACGGCCAGACACTCGCTGACACTGTCCGGCGTCGGACTCTGCAGCTCAGCCTCGTCCTCGTCGTCATCATCCTCCTCGTCATCATCAACATCATCAACATCCTCATCGTCGTCGTCGTCGTCGCTTATCATGGCCGTCCAATCATCGGGCACGCCCGCATTCAAACCAACGACACCCAAATCCTCTGGCGTTCCGGGCAGTGCTGGAAAATCCTCGTGCAGAATGGTGAACTTGGGTGGCGGCGGTGTCACCGATGGCGACGACTCCGATTTGGTCATGTTCTTGACCACATCCACGTACAGCGTGGACGCATTCGGACTCGGCTTCGGCTCCGCCTTCTTCTTGGACTCCGCGGTGGCAGCGGCCGCGGCAATTGCCACAGCTGCCGCAATGGCCTTGGCATTGTGACGCTTCATTTTCTGCTACGATTTCCAGACAAGTTTGTAAATCAAATCAAACGAGCTTCAACACAAATTCAACACTTGAAAATTCTTATTGAAAATTATGAAAATAAGAAAACCAACAAATTTATCAAGCAGCTGGAATTTTTTTTAATTTTTGGAAATTGACAAGTTTCAGCAGATGTTGCTTAGACGTTACACAGCACTGTTGACGATAAGAAATATCGATAACGATTAAACTGCTCAACTCAACGAAAGTTGCCAATTTAGCTAGTTTATAGCTAAGCATGGCTATTTTGTGACTGCAAATTAAGCAGGCCATCCACAGTCGAATTTGTTGGACGAACTGTTCGTCGAACAAGAATTACATTTGCCCACTAACTATTTCAAACATTGCTTGCGAACATCATTTGTTGAACATTTTCACAGAGTAAACATGTCATCTGAGAACGATACAGTCATTGCCTTGATGGCCATTTATATTTATTCAAAGAAAAAAAAGAAAAGGGATCAAGCGCAAAAAAGGAAGCACAGTATGTGGATGAAGGAGTGCTACGCAAAGCGCCAAAAATTCACCCATACCAATCTTTTAAAGGAGCTTAAAGAAACTTCTCGTGCGGATTTTAAAAACTTTCTTAGAATGGACACTGAAACTTATGAAGCACTACTAAATTTGGTAGCTCCAGAAATTCATCGTCAGGACACTGTAATGAGAGCAGCAATAAGCGCACATGAAAGACTTTTAGCGACTTTGCGCTTTTTGGCCAGTGGCCAAAGCTACGAGGATCTGAAATTTTTAACTGGCATTTCTCCCCAGAGTCTTGGGCGCCAGATCTTTCGCTCCTCTTTATTTTTTGAAGCTCGCGTCTGTATGATGCACGCAGGGAGTTCACCTTTTTTTTAACAGCCTCAACGGTTGCCTCTTCATCGACATCTTTGTATTTATTTAATAATAAGTCCCACGATTTGTTTCGCATATTCTTGTTTTTGTATGCTTCGCTTTTTGCTTGCCACGGTGCTGGCTCATTTTGCAGACAATGAATAAATTCAAGCAAAAATTTTTTCGACATTTTTGACATGTTAACGCTACGAAAA
Organism: Drosophila subquinaria; assembly: GCA_037043405.1. Lineage (NCBI taxonomy): Eukaryota > Metazoa > Arthropoda > Insecta > Diptera > Drosophilidae > Drosophila > Drosophila subquinaria. Next base: position 125 of record JBAMBL010001102.1, on the reverse strand, counting down.
CTTTTGACAAATGATGTTTGTGCCAACATTGCCATCCATTATCGAATTGTTGAATCGAACACACAAAAAATAGAAACAGTTCTATTTTTCTCGAACAAAACAAACAACACAAAATTTGGACACGA
>JBAMBL010001101.1:0-10616 GCA_037043405.1 Drosophila subquinaria | reverse complement strand
AGAGAGAGAGAGATGTAAAAACAAAAAAGCTAATTTCATTTTACAAGCGTACAAATTAAAAATGCCCAGGTCTGCGCTTTAATTAGTCAAACTCGCGCCAAAGCCAAAGCCCCCCAAAAAAAAAGTGCTCCAAACAGACGACAACGCACGAACCAAAACAAAAAAAAACAACAACTCAAAGTAGGAATTGGGATCGGAATCGGAGTTGAAGACATGGCGACAACTTTGTCTGATTGCCGCGGCAACTTCTTGGTATTCCCCCCGAAAAGGTGGACGAGTTGTTTTTCATTGACTTCCGCTGCAGTTGAGGTTCAAGTCCAAGTCCAGGTTCAAAAACTTGGCCACTGGCCAAACGACACTTGTCAGCATTGTTGGTCTAATTTTGGTAGGGCGTGTTTGAGTTTTTTTGTTTTTGAATTGGAATGAAAATGTTGTCGAGATTTATGCGACAAGTTTTGTTCAAACGTCTGCTTGGCACTTGCCCCGGTTGTTGCCGTTGTTACAACTAAATTTCCAAATAAAGTTGGTTTTATGATAGGCCCGCGATCTCAATCATAATTCTCTGGAACTTGTAAATGGAGTAACAAGTGAATATCTGAAGCTCTCAAGTATGTAGCATGCAACAGCAGCTCTCGTTCCTGTTGTTGTTCTTGCTCTCGTCTCATTTCAATGGTTTATGGCCCCAATGGCTTCTATGAATCGCGCTGCCAAGTTAACTCTCTGGCCGAAAAATGAGATATTACAGCGTGCGTTTAAATTAATTGCCCCAGATGCGGTCCAAGATATCCGAAAACGTGACTCAAAACGGGAGCCTCAACCTGATGAGCAGCCAGAATGCAGCTAAGCACAAGTGATAACTAACTAACAGAGGCCTCCAGATGGCGCCACATAAAGTTGAATATAAAATCATATATTTAAAAAAAAAGCGATTGCCAAATGCATTTTTATTACTATACCCCGCGCGTTTTAAAAGTGAACGTAAGTAGGAAAAGATCAATAACACTTTGAAATAAATTTTTAAAATTAAAGTTATTTAAGTTAAACTTTTTTGCAGATTTGTATTCATATTTTTATAAGCAGCTATAATTCTTAATTTAATAAGTAAGAGAGCTTAACAACAACTTACGGCTGTTCAAGCTATTTACAGGGTATCTGCTAATCAAGACTCAGCTAAAGCATCATTATTTACTTTTATAACGATTTTAATGAACGTAACTATTTGATTAATAGGCAATTCAATGATTTTTATATGCATGCCAATAGATGGCGCCACATCGTAAATGCAAGAGGCAAACTCTCGGCTTGATTACGAGTACAACCTGTCGATAGTCGATATAAAAGATATCATTTTGTCAGTCAAGAGTGTCTAGCGAATTCCATTGAACTGCGAGTCTACCTGCAAATGCTGCCAATTTTCCTTCTAAAAACACAAACAAACAAACGCCCCCTATCGGGCATGTTGTGTGGGCGTTTGCACTACTTACATGCACTACCGTTCGAATTCACACGCAATGAGATAAAAAATTGAAAAATAAAAATTCTTTAAGAATGTAAAGTAAAGAAAGTAATAAATATAATTGTTACGGCTTCATTTCCAATGTAAAGTTTCTTTGTTCCATTGGAACACACAAAAAATCAATAACAGGTAGCAAGTGAAAATTGCGACTCTTATCTCGACTTTCAGTTTTAGAGTTTTGCTGTTGTTGCTGTTGTTGTTTCTTTTATCGTTTGCTGGCTTTTGTGCTCGTACTTTTCTCGCTGCCCATTGATTTGGCATTTGAGGCGAAAGACAAATGCCGATTATAACCATATCCATGTCCATTTGTATTCGCACCGAAACTCTGTGTGTGGCGGAGTGCAAAATTGAAATTTCGGTTTAATTTGTGCGGCGGGAAAGCGGCTAAAATTGTTATTGTTGTAAATGTTGTTGTTGTTGTTGTTGTCGTACGCATTGTGCGTGTGTTGAGGTCAAGTGGCGAGCCAGCGCGCCAAGTTTGTGCCTTAAGTCTTTCGTTTTGTTGTGCACTGTCAGCGCGCTTGTCAGCGAATTTGTTAAACAAACTGAACTGAAACATAATATAATGAAATGCAATTTTTCAGGCCGACTTTTTTTTTGGCGTTTAATTAGTGGAGCAAGCATTTCGTTCTGCACAATTAAGGCGATGGTTTGCATTCAGCGTAAGCGAAAATAATAAAATAAAGATAATCAGAAACTTTTGATTTCAGAAAGCCATTAAATGAATACTCTAAAAAGACAGACAATAAGAGGAAAATAATAAAAAACACATCATAATAAATAATAATTAATAACATTATAATAAATCGATTATTACGATCAATATTAACACAAATTAAAAACTAAAAACAAATATTTTAAAACTAAAAATGTAAAAAAGAATATTAAAAAAAACATTATTTCCTCTTCCTTTCTAGAAATTCCTGACCTTACTTATCTTAATACTTGTTCTATCTTAATACTAGTACTAATTATTACTACTAATACTTTTTGATCTGATTTGGCCTTTCTGGGTTTTCCCATATTTAATTCTTATTTCAGTTAAATTTCAATTTAATTTGAATTAGCTTATTATTACTTAATTTTTTATATTACTTAACTTTTACTTAAATTTTTACATTAATTTTTGTCAACTGTACTTGGTTGACACTAAATAAGTAAATATTTTTGAAACAATTTAAAAGACTAGACGATAATCTATGCTGCCTTCTGTGTGTTACACACCGCATTGACGACATGACAATACCTCCGGTAAGAGTATCAAAATGACGCCGAAAAAAGCGTTTAAAGGCGGCGTCCACTGTGATTAAATCAGAATGCGTGGACAGGAACAGAGACACGAACAGGCAGAGCAAATCTCTTGTAAGCCATAAACGGCAAACTCATATGGCAGCAGGAGCAACAGGAGTTGGAGTTGGAGAAGGAGGAGGAGGAGGCACTGACTCTGGCCATGTCATTTAGCGCTTATTGTGTCTGCACGTCTCCGACTGAAATTGGACTGGGAATGGAACTGAGACTGAGACCGAGGCTCGTTTAACCTTTGAGTGGGCAGACGCGCCTGTCAACTTTGTGCCGTAAATTAAACCATAAAAAAATAAAACACAAAAAATAATAAACACAACCAGCAACCGGCAAACGAAGCGTTGCGAGCCGAGTTTCCAAAAATATATATTCAAAATTTCAGTAAATACGTGAAAAATCACAATATTTTCTGTCATGTCATGCCGTGAATCCAATGCTCCATCGCTCCACTGATCCAATCATGAACGAGTCGTCACTTGGCTGACCGAAACCAATTCCAGTTCATTTCAGTTTTCAGCTGATTTTTTGTTTTATTTCGTTTTTCTGCCTTTCAATTGAAGTGAAGTGTCGCGCGACAAGTGCCGCAATTGAGTTGCCTCTACTTGTCACACACATCCGAGTGAAGGGGGGAAAGGGGGGGTGGGTGTGTGCTCTACCGGGTAGGGGGAGTACAGGCTGTCACCAAGCCGAAAGCAAAGGCCATTGTCTCAGTGAACAGGTGAAGCTTGTGCAGTCAGTGAAATCGAGCGCAAAATTGTGTCTCGTTGTTGTTGTTTTTGTTGTCGTTGCCGTTTCCCTCGCCTGCCTCATCTGATTTATGGCCAACAATTTAAGCAATTTCATTTTATACATTGATTTAAATACATGCCTTTTTTTGTCTTCAACATAATGACAACTGCTTTGCATGTCATTTTTGTGGCAACTTGTCGCTGTCACTTTGTCAATTGGCAGTGGCTTCAACTGAGCTCATTTCCCGCTTGAAAGACGGCAAGAAAAGAAAGTAATATTATAATTATATTAATATTATTATTGAAATGCCTAAAAAGCTTGATTCACAATTTATAGAAATTAAAATAAATATTTTATCAATTAATACTACAATTTTTAGTTATTTTTAAATATTTAAAAAAAAAATTAATTTGAATAAGTTTTAAGTTTTCTATATCGTTCTCCTTTAAAAAGAATATGCAAATTTTCTAAGCAATATTGTAACATCTTTAATCGCTTTTAAAAACACTAAAATTGCCAATGTTTCTGTGTCAATATCCATGGCATTTAAGTTTAGGGAGCTTGACGCAAGAAATGGCAAAAGAACAATAAGATTCGATTTCATTTTACAACAAAATTTCTGTTTGAACTGCTTTGAAAACAATCACGAACTGAAAATGCGTGGGAACTTTAACTCCTATTTTGCGTGTGACGAATGAAATTTGATAGAAAAGTAGACGAAAAAAAATATATACAAAAAGAGGAATGTAGTAAATTGCAGGTAAGAAAAGCTGAAAAACTAATCGCACAAATATTAATGCGAATTTGACAATAAAAAAGTTTTATTATTATTTGTATACTTTTGTTTTTTTTCTTTGTGGCGGCGACCCACAAAAAATAGAAACCAAAGCGTCGTTTGTTGGGCAACTGTAATAAATGATCGAAAAACACGAAATGCGCACTAAAATATGGCCAGGAACAGTAACAACAGTAACAACAACAACACGAAACTTAACAACAACTTAGGCAACAACAAAAACAACAACATCAGTTTGGTTGTTGTCTATTAAAAACGGGCGATTTGTGCCAAAAATTCAAAGCTTGAGATTAGCATCGAACCGAAAATGAAATCATGCAAAAATTTCCTTAAAAAAACAAGAACGCAACTTTTGACTTTGTTCGACTGGCAAATACCCTGTAATCGAAAATAAACACTCGTATTTGTAAAACAAAATTTGTAATTAAAAACTCGTATTTAAAAAACAAAATTCGCATGCTATGATTTAATCTTTGACTCTGAGATTGTTAAGTTTGTTAAGAAACTTCTATAAAAATCTTTATAAAAAATAATAAAAAAAAAATTATCTTATTACTTATGAAATTTTCAGTATAATTAAAGAGTATAAGCAGTATAAATTTAATACAATACAATATAGGATAATTTTAATTCCAGTTCAAAGAGAAGAAAGTAATATTATAAATATTTTAATATTATTATTGAAAATGCCTAAGAAGCTTAGGAAAGAAGCCTGTCAGTCACATTTTAGATTCATAACTTATAGAAATTAAAAGTTATATTTAAGATATATGTGAATATGCCTTTTAGGATCGTCAACGTATTCGCAACTAGAATGCCCATTTTGGCAACTTTCCAATGAGTACAGGGTATAAACAGCATCGATGAGGCAAGCGCAGCAAACTGAAACAGGTTCACACGCTACCAAGAATCGAGATCCCGAAACAGTTCTGTGGATGCTAACGGATCGCAGGGGCAGGAAGTGTAGCTAAAAAAAAACACCCTTTTTACGGGTTAAGGGACTGAGACTGAGACTGGAAACTTTGGATCTACCTGGAGGTGAATTGTGTGTGTGATACATTTCGCTTAATTCCTACTCATTTTTTTTCTCTTTTTTTGGTTCATTTTTGTTTTTGTGGAGTGCAACAAGTGAATGACAGGATAATCGTCCTGTGTACCTGTTTGTTTGTCCGCCTGCCGCTGCCTGCGGTCTTTTATATTGGGATCCGTATACACAAATTGTGTGTGTGTGTGTGTGTGTGCGTGTGTGTGTATTTCTTTGCTTTTGGCATGTGAACAACTCGCATAAAATCTCTTAATGTTTGCATTCTTATGCCGCTGTCGTCTCGTTTGATGCGTGATCTTGTTGATTATGCTGATGGCTCTGATCTGATCTGAACTGATCTGTGATCTGTCTCAGTTCCTCGGCTCGGTTTCCCAGCAGGTTCCATTCACTCAGCCGACTCAGTTCAGTGGCATTTCGACAGTACAAATTTCTCGTTTAACATTTTTTTTTTACTTTGCTCTTCTCTTTTATTTTACTTTTTTTGTTTGTTTGCTTCTTTACTTTTTAGTCTTTTGTATGCAAGAGTGTGAAATTTTTGCGTGTTGTTTGCTTCATGGAAATTGCCTATGCCTTGGAATTTGTGGGAACAAGTGCAATCCCAATCCCAGTCCCAGTCCCAGTCTCAGTCTCATTCCCAGTTCGAGCAATTCGAGCACATTACGTGCCTTTCAGTGAGATCTGCCCGGAGAACACCCGCAGGCGAGAGCGTGTGAATTTTGCATTGAATATGATTTCAGTTTTCTCTCTCTTTAGTTTTTCTTTCTTTTTTTTTTGGCAATTATACTTAAAAGTGCCACAAAGTATGATCAGAATGGTTAGTTAAATTTGTAAGATGAATAAAACATGCAATTTAATGAGTTATAAGATCAGTTTCTTGTTCTACTTAGCAATACAGAACAACTTGTAGCACTAGGATGTTAATTTGATAAATAAATAATTTAAAAAATTTTTTATTTGATCAAATTGGATATTTAGATAAAAATATGGCTCACAAAAGAAACTTATGTATTTATAACTCATAACCTTATGTTAATTTAAACAAATTTAATTTACTTTCAAGTTGCATAATACCAAAGATCAGTATGATCCTAATAAGGTGCCCGAAATAAGTAAATTGGACAAAAATTAAGGTTAAATCTACACATAATTTTGACACACTTCATGTAAAGGTCATTTAAATTCCGTTTAAATTATGCAAAACTTTCCTTAACACATTAAGGGCCGTTTTTTCAATGCACACATAAACTATATCTAAGATATAATTTAAAATTTGACAGTAATTTCTATTATAATTTAATAGTTATCAAACACCTTATTCAGACATTGAAAAAACGGGCCTAAGTACCTATTGAAATTTCGTGCAAGTCTACTTTTTTGACTTATTTTCCTCGGTCTTTAACAAAAAATGTTTGGATGCAAAAAGTTTCTCTAAACATTTCTAATTATGAGTTAACTTTCTATTTACTTATTTTATTTACTTATTCTATTTACTTATTTCGGGCACCTTATATCCAGTATAAATCACCATCAATTTTTCATGCCTTAAATTTCTATTCGCTGCATTTAATATTATATAATTTTATTTTATTATCAACTGCAAGTTGTATCGATTATGAACAAGTTATGAAGTCGTCGTCGGCATCATCCTTTCCGACTGACAGTTTTCGGTAAGATCAGGCCTGGTGCGTGATCCGTTTAAGGGGAGGTTCTTTTGGATTTGGCCGAAAATCAAGCAAAATTTGAGAATGGTTTGTGGGAGAATGAAAATACATACGAACTTCTGCTTTCGAACTTTGATTCGTTGTTTATTGACGATAAAAAAAAAAAAGTGATTTTTGAGAAATTCAAAATGGCGGCTTAAAAATGGCGGATCTCGTCGACCTCGACTCCCAAAATATCGCTCTGCTTCTTCAAGTGTGGGGCCTCTGGTAGTAAAGTGAAATGAAAAATGTATATAATTTATTAAAATAGATAAAATTTCCTATGGCTTATACCTAACTTCAATTAATTTTGGTGAAAAAAAACCAATTTCATGGTTGTTTAAAAAAAAAAATGAAATTTTTACACTTTTTTTTACTTTGATCTCGTTTAAAAATTATAAATAAACAATTTTTTATGCCAATTTTAGGTATAAGCCATACAAAAAAGTATATACTTTAAAACATTTTTTGAATGAAGGAAATCGGATCAATAGAACAAGACCTGTACTTGAAATTAGATTAGAAAACATGGTTTCGAGAAAAACGCGTTTTAAGTTTTTGGAAAGTGACAACGGGTACGCAGCGCGCGTGACATGGGTACGTTTGACACGCCCTAGCTCAAGAAATACGCGTCGTATTGAAAAATCCTTTGGCACGTATATTCTATACATATATAACTTTCATTTTATGTAAAAAAAAAAAATCGATTTTTTCAAAAAAATCCAAAAGAACCTCCCCTTAATTAAAATGCCAGCAACCTGCTCGGGCTTATGTGTGTTTATGTGCCCTAAAGTGCTGTCACCTTAACTCGCACGCATCGTGATTTATAATGCTGCAGCACAGAAACACAAAAATTAAATAATAAAACTGGAAACTGTAACAAAATGCGCCGCAGTTTAAACTCGAACTCGAACTCTTCATATTGTGTGCTGGATGCTGTGGAAGACTAAATAAGTAAGTATAAATAAAGGAACATCGGTTGCGCATGCGCAATAAATTCGGTTTTTATGACACCTGACAAAATACGCAGCAGCCGATGCTGAGTTGAAGTTGGCCGTGTTGCCGTCTTGGCCGTGTTGCCAGTTGCCAGTTTGAAGCAGCGGCTGCTTCAGTGGAAAATTGTTTAATGACTAATGGCAGAGGGAATGGGGATATATATATGTGTGTATATACTATATAGACGCCTTCTGCTGCTCGTTTATTGCCCAGTGTCTATTGAAGATTAATTTCATTTACACAACTTCATCGCCTTGGCCTGGCTTAACACTTTGTTGCCGCTCTTACCGCTTCTGCTGCTGTTGCGTTTTGAAGTTAATAAAGCCATAAATATTGTCTTTGGGGGCTGTGCACGGATTTCAGTTTCAGTTGCGCTGTAAGACGCCATCGTAATACGCAACAGCAACAGCAGCAACAGCAACAGCAGCAACAGCAACAGCAGCCAGCAGCCAGCACGTCTCGCAGCGGCACAAATCGTTACGTGTCGATAGTTTTTAGTTTTTTATGACTCCTTTGTGACGCTGTCAGTCCAACAGTCCAGCAGTCCACATACTCTATTACTACCATGCCACCATTTGTGGCAAGGCGGAGCATATGGCGCAGATTAGAAACGGAGCTGTCCGATATTTTATGAGGAAGCAAATTGCATCAGCAAGTGAAACTTAACATGTCCATGGGAGGAGCTTAACTTTATTAACTAACTCACAAAATGTGTACATAAAGGAAACTCCAAATCAATTTAGCTGGCATTTCATAAGAGAATTGCGGCTATAAATGCTAGTTTTATAAGGCAGAAAGTGATTGCACCGTTGAGTTCTTTAGTAACTTTAACAACATCATTTATAGACTCGTAATTAAATTACTGGAATCTTATTGGAAAATAGTTGACATCGTAAGTTTAATACTTACTTTTCTAATTTATAACCAAGCTTTCAGTGTTTTCAATCATATTTGAAAGGATTTAAATTCTGAACGGTACCACCCTATCTAATAGTCAAATTTACAAAAATACTTTTAAGTGGGAAATAACGAGATATAATTTTTTTTAGCTCCTTAACTTTTACTAATGTTCTTATAACATTACTGAGCTGAATTTTAAAAAAAAGGAAATAAATTAACAGCATGTTAAATTAGATGTTTTTTCAAAAATATTTACGTATGTTTTTGTAAATTTTGTCCTATTTTTTATTAAAGTTGACTTTGTTTTTTTTTATTTATCATTTAATATTTAAATTGCCTGATATTTAAGGTCCTTTTTATTATTTACTTATTTTTTTATTATTTATTTATTAAATAACTAGACTTTTAGACTAGTTGACTCTCTCTCTCTAAATTTTAAATATTTAAATTGTTCATTTAAATTTTGTTGAATAATTTTTTCAATTTAAATTAATTTTTTTTTAATTAACGTTAAATGAATAATTGTGTGATATGCAAGAGACTCTTTTAAGAGTGATGTACGTCATTAAAAATTACTCATTTTATTGTAAGTCCCCCTCAAAATACACGTTGTATGCAACGTGTGGCAAATTTACAGAATTTAAGAGCTCGTAGTTCGACAAAAATAGTATTTATTATATGGAAATGACTTTGGCTAGCTGAATAAATGCCCGAATAAGCAGAAGGAACACCTTATCGGGGCCCACAAGTGTGTAAATACGTGCAACAGATAAAACTGAAGACGAGCGACAATCACAATCAATACACAATTCCCGTAAGGTTTATCCGGGCAGAGGGGCAAACAAATGAGACAGACACATGAGCATATGAAAAGGTGCTTCACCGTTTTTTTTTAAAAGAGCCAAGGCAATCGGAGTATTGGCACAGCTGCTACTTCTTAAAATGGATCGAATCGAACGAAGCCTTATGCAAAAAAGGTGCAACATTTTCCATGCCACAAAAGCAACTCTTTGTTGTTGCTGTTGAGCAAACAAGGTGTGTGCCCTAACGGATCGTTATCGAGTGGGGTGTGTGTGTGTGCGAGTGTGTGTGTGTGTGTGTGTGTCGCATTTCTGGCACTGTGCAAATACACCTTGCATACTATAAAGTCGCCTCCTTCCGGCCGGAAAAGTGATCTATACTCAAGTGGCGATAGTTTTTTTTTCATAATTTTTTTGGGGTGGTTTCAACATCGAGGGGGCATGAACTTTATCCCGTCTACCTGTCAAGTTTACGCCTGAGGGCACAAGCACCCGAACGAGCCGAGCAGCTGTAAGAGGGTCCTTGAAAAAGGGATACATTAGTGGCACACACATTTACTACATACATATGTATCTATAAGCAGGAGTTAGGACTGCAACATGTTGGCTTTGTCTCCTAGGGGTCGTAGGGGTCATAGGGGTGGCTAGCTTTACTAGACAGGTGTGTCCCGAAACTGTTTGTTTAGACATCAAATGCATGCTCATCTAACAACAAACCGTTTACAACGGGATTAAAAGTACAGTTTGCATTGTATCGAAATGTTGTACTATAGATACATTAGAATATTACAATATTGGTTTATTACTCGATATTCTAAGTGTGCTATCAAAT
>JBAMBL010001100.1:0-23545 GCA_037043405.1 Drosophila subquinaria | reverse complement strand
TTAGCTAAAACCGACCGTCAAATAAACTATTTTGAGTTGCCTGCGTTAAGAAAAAAGCCAATTAAAAGCGTTCGGAATCCTCTCTTGATGATGCCACAATATTCACATTGGCCTGGTGAATTCGAGCGCCAACAGCTTGCGCAGCGCACTTTCGATGAGTTGCCGCATCCATAGCACTGAAAACACGTTATCACTGCGGACGGCAGTCCGCGCTAGTGACGAAAGCTGCACGAGCGTGTTTGAGAAACCATTTGAAAACCGTAAAGTATTTTTCTGTCGATAACGCATCTTTTCTCTAAAGCATAGTACGCTCTAGCCGAAAATATTTTTGCAAGGCCAAAACTTCATATAAAAAAAAGGGTTGCAAACATGCTCGAAATTATTTTGTAAGGCCATTTCTAAACGTATGTACGCTGTACCTAAATATGGGCAGCTCAGAATATTTTCTGGAGTTTTACAACACTGTTTGGTCCACAGATGGCAGCTTTATTTTGACCTTTCAAAACATCGATTGAATCGTTGTTTTGACTAGTCGAAATATATGAACAACAATGGCGGGAAAAAATGAGCAGCAAAATAAGAGCCGAATTGATGTCTTCGAAAATGAAGAACGATTAAGGCTAATTGAAGAGGTGAGAGAGAGGCCAATCATATGGGATTTAACCGATAAAAAGCATTTTGATGCGACTTTTATCAAAAGTGCATGGGAAAGTATTGCAGAGGCCGTTAATCCGAAAATTATGGTATTGGTCGCTGCTACTTCACTGATCCAGTCCATTTGGTCCATTTTGTCACTTTGATTATTTGAAATTGGATTTACTTGTTTGTTGTGCACAGCTGACGCAACAGTGTGACCACAGCAGCAAAGGACCAACAATCTCTCAACTTTTTAGTGATTTTTGGTATTTTGCTGTCACACTGAATTCTGTAAGGCCCGACCTCAAAACATCGAACATTCGAGCGTCCAAAATGTTTTCAGCTAGAGCGTACTACGCTTAAAGCTAAAAATGATTTATGACCACTTCTTATGTATTCGAGTTGCGGTAGTTGGAAATCCCGGAAGTTACTCTGTGTCTAAAGCTTTTAAAACCTTCTCAATTGAAAAACACACTGAAAGACACATCCAATGCCGCCCCAGAGTTAAATACTGCATTGGACTCCTCAAAGGAGTCTTAGGGAAATCCGCACTCGCTTGAAATAAGAGAAAAGTCATGTTTATTTGAAAGAGGATTCTTGTGCGCTGCGTTCTTTACATTTTATTGGAGGATCGTGAAGCAAGATTTTAATGAAAAATTAAATACGAGCCGCAATTAGACTGCACCCATTAGTTTATTTGGCATCTGAAAGCAAACGAGAATTTCTGTGTAACCAATTGTGTGAATAAAATTGCACATATTACTGTATGTACTGTATGTGTATTACATTTATTGTTCTGCTTTGTATTTAAGCTCAAGCTCCAACTTGAGAATTCGCTCCTTTTGCTCCAGCTCCATTTGCTTTAATTTGAAATCATTTTTAATACGAAGTTCCTCCAATTTGAGCTTGCGCTCCTGCATAGAGACCTCAAAGTAGAACTTCCGATACTCAAAGTTTAACTGTCTATGCCCTTCGGGGCGAAATGTATCATTGTTGTATATTATCTCCAATTGCTTCTCAATTGAGTCCATCTTGAGTTGATACTGGCGAAGCTTAGTTTTCCAATGAAAAAAAAAAGATCGCAAGTCTGTTTATTTTCCTCGACACTGATATTTAATATTGACGAGTAGCTGTTCACAGCCACTGTTGCCACTCAAGTGAAAATTTTTATCCTACCAGATTTTAGGAAAAAGTTACGATTTTTGAAAAAGGGTAGCAACCTATTATAATGTACTAGATAAAATATTTTTATTGATCTTAACTCAAATAAGTACACATTTAATAAATTTATGAATACGCAAAAATTAATTAAAAGTACTTTTGTATGCATACATACATACATCGCGGTAACACTATATCAGTGGTCGGCACCAACACAGTCATATGTTTGCATTGCGTTAGTGTGCATTTTTGTTCGCCTAACAGCGGAATAACAGCGACGTTAACAGAAGCAAATCGTAGCAGTGTGTCGTACGTGAGCGTACGTGAGCGGCAGCGCAGTCGCCACGCAAGTTTCCTATGCCTACGGGATAGGGCCGTGCCGAGCCCTGCACTATATCAACGAAATTAATCAATTTGACTTAATGCGACCGTCGCACAGTGTAAGATTTTGCCAATCTAGGGGGACTTTAAGCAAAAAAAAAATATTTTTTAGGTCAATGAGCTTTTAGAAGCCAATTTAGAAATGTTCAAATGTTACGAAAACAAGCAAAAAACAAAACAAAAAATTTTTGTTCAGAAAATAACGGTTCTTAAACCGGTGAATTTAAAATGCATGCAAAACTGCATCGGATAACGAGCTACAGTTGACAAAGTTTAGTCTTTTCAATTGGATCGTGTGGTCACTGTAAGCAGTCAAATTTATTTTTCCTATAATTTTTGGATCATTATTGATTTTTAGCGATAGAAAGGTACTTTATAAGTGGACTAGAAAATTATTATTATTTGTTGAAAATAAGTGCCAAAAAGTTTTTTTTTTTTTTTTTTTTTTTTAAATGACGGAAAGTATATATTTTTGCGTTTCATTCCGAAGAACTTAAAAACACATGTTTGACTACATTGACGGGGGGAATCGAACCCAGCTTTTTTTCAAACTGGAAGTTCTACTTATGTGACAGGTCGGCGACTCTAACCACTGAGCTACCAGACCACACGAAAAGTAAGTCAATTTTTTACAATATTCTATTTTTGATGGAAAAAAACTAACAACATTCAATCACATTCGAATCAACCAAAACATACATCGATTGCAGAAAGTCATTCTGAATCAGGATCAGAAATAAAATTTGATATTAGTAATAGTAAGTTAAAAATGCACTTATCAAACATGTGCCATGAATTTGAGCCGAGGTAGAGTAAATCTAGGAGAGATATATCCAGATTTTTGACCAATTATGCACGTTGGCTTCAGGGCACAATAAAAGGCGTTGATTATAGGATTGATGTTCCGCCTTGAACCTCAAACCGTCCATTTTTTATCATATGGTCAATCTAGTGAAGAAAGTTAAGATTCAAGTTCAGATTTTGAAAAAATTTGCAAAAAATAGTTTCCTCCAGCCCTTTTAACAACTTTTTGTTGTTTTTTTTTTTAAATTTAAAAAAGTGTTAAAAATATGAAAATTTATTTTTTCTCTAAATAAATATATTATCCTTAAAATAAAATTATTTTTAAATTTATTCGGCCAATAATTTTTAAGCTACAAGCAAAAGCATGAGCATTTAAGAAAAGTAATCAATTTGAAAAAAAAAAATCTTTTTTTTCATTATTAATTTTAAAAAAAATATTTTCTAATTGGCTAAAACTAAAACAAAAAATACTAACCTGATACTTTTTTGATAACAAAATTTGTTGTTTTTTTATTGCGGTTTGTGTGCTAAAAATATGAAAAATTTATGATTTTTCCGAACTTTACGCCCTTTAAAGTGCCACGCCCACCTTAATTTTTAGTCCAAAAATTTCTTTGGGGGTATTCGAATATTCAGTCCAAATTATAACTACGACTGCTATTGAATTAAGTCCCCCTAGATTGGCAAAATCTTACACTGTGCGTCGTATACGCTACGAATTATTTATAAAGTACATAAACGACTTTACAGGTTTAAAATCGAGTCGTTTTTAAAATGTGTAACAATTCGGTGTTACCCTTGCCGATTTCATTTTAACCAACTAACTGTCGCATAAACTGTCAAAGTTTGGAATAATAGGGCTGCAAAACACTGAGCGCACTGAGCATCGACCTTTCTAGTTACCCCATATCCAAGCGACTATCAGAGAGTGAGTTCGGAAAAGCTGGTAAGATTCAACGAAAGACACAGCCAATGCCGCGCCAGAGTTTAACACTGCCTTGAGCTTCTCAAGGCAAACTTTCGTAATCTTAAGGAGCTCCGCAATCGCTTTAAATACAAGTAAAATCATATATAAACTTATACTTATTTATGTAAATAAACTTATTTGCGAATGGATTCATGTGCGCTGCGTACTTCACAACATTTTATTGGTGAATCGCGACGCTAAAGATCTTGATAAAAATAAAGATAAAGAATACGAACTGCAATTAGACAGCATCCATTAGTTTATTTGTCGTCTGAAAGCAAACGAAAGTTCGTGTATAACCATATGTTTGAATAAAATTGCAAATGTTTACTGTATGTACATACATATGTACATATGTATGTATTAAAGTGTATTAAGCTTATTGTTCTGCTTTATATTTAAGCTCAAGCTCCATTTGCTTTAATTTGAATTCTTTTTGAATACGAAGCTCCTCCAAATCTAGCTTTCGCTCCTCCAATTTCAACTTGCTTTCCTCCAAATCCAGCTTGCGATCCTCCATAATGGCATCAAAGTAAAACTTCTTATGCTCATGTTTGATCGGTAGACCATTAGACATTTCTGTTATAATAAACTTCATCCTACGAATATTCTTGGCAATCATCACGTATTCTATGTCGTCCATACTGGCGAAGCTTAATTTTCCACTGATTAAATACTCGCAGGTCTGTCTGAAATGGAAAACCACGATTGATTTTTCCCGACACTGATATTAGATATCATCGAGCAGCTGTTTACAGCCACTGCTGCCACATTTTTTGTTTTTTATGGAGTAACAACTATGAAAATGTACTAATAATACAATTTATTAATCTTAATTTAAATAAACATTTTTAAATTAAATTTATGAATACGAAAAATATATAATAATTTATTTAGGAAATATTTTTTGTTTGTTACTAACCTATAAGATCGATAAAAGTTGATAAAATTTAAAGTAAAATTAAATAATTCTATGGGTAAAAGTAATGAAGGGTGTTCCTGAAACAGAATATAATAAGATTTTGAATATATTTAACCAAATCGTAATCAGGTCCAGCAACTACCGTTGTAGCACACTGGAATGGAAATGGTGACTAATGCTCTAAAACATTTAAATAATAGCTTTCTTGCAATATGGTAGATTTTGAATATTAATATGACTGCAACTTACTTCAACTGCATCTCAAACTATATACATATATGTATGTATATGGAATACTATAGTCTAAGGAGGCGACGCACACAGGGAATACTATAGTCGAAGGAGGCGACGCACACATGAGCCTCGACAAGCAAAACACGAATGATTGAGAAGGTCAGTTGTGAAGCTAACGTTCAACTGAAAACATCAGAAAATACGAAGTAGCAAAACTATTTAGCAATTGTTCGAGTTGAATACAATAAAAATCACATAAACTAAGATATTAATATTCATTAATCTTTACATATATAAAAGTAAATATATAAACAGATATTTTTTTTTTGTATAAACAGATATTTTCGTCAAAAAGGATTTTTTAACTGCAAAATCGAAAATGAACCAAGGGCAAATGGAAGTTGATAAAAAAGATGAAGTAGAGGGATACAGCCCGGAGAAAAGGAATGTCCAGTTGGAGAACATACGAAAGTTGTTTTATTACCTAGTTTACATTTATGAGAAAAAGGAGTCCCAGGCCGAACTGGCAAATTTGACCATCGATATCGACAGGAGCAATGCATATGCAGGTTTTGTCTCAACTTTATTCATGTACATGCGCGAAATGGACCATAAGAATGTTGGAAACAGGGGAAAAACATACGGAGAAGCTGAGTGTAAATATGGGAACATCACGCACACAGTAGCAACTTTGTTTGAAGGATTCAAATCATCGGGAATAGGAAAGGATGTTAAATGGGATTACATAATGGCAACACCGATTATAGACATGCTGACTGCATTCAAGATCCAATGGGATGAAGACCGCATTTCACCTTCCAAGTTTCGTATGAAGAATCAATCTGGTGCATACACCGAAAAAGGGATAACTTCTTTTGGATTATCGAATGTGCATCTCCCTTTGCTTAATTGGCTAACCTTCAAACCAGAGAGACGGAGTGGACTAATGAAAACAATGGGCCCACTTGCAGTAAGCATCATGCTCGCGCACTCCAAAGGAGGCTTTGACAAAATGACTCGAAGCCTGAAGGAGTCGATAAAAAACATTCCAATGTGTGAATCCATTGTAGATTGTTTGAAAGACGCAAGAAGTGTTGAAGAATGCCGCAGTCTCTTGACTAATTTGGGAGACCTATTGTTGATCACTGGATCTAGAAGCACCAGTAAGACATATTTCCCGATCGAGTTTGTGATGAAGTCTGGAAATGATTTCGACTTCTCGGGTGCAAAAGGAATGACCTATTACAACAACAATTTGTCAAAGTTCACCTGGTACAAAAAATCTGAAGGGAACAGTGTTCAACGCAATGTTTGGTACGGCCTGTGAAGACCTTGGAGTTCTCGGATCAATCACTACTCATATGAGGTGGGTCAACAGGAAAGAGATAGACTCAGCATATGGAGTTAAGAATGGGACCAGGAAAACTTTCACTCCCATAAGCTTTGTAAAGATGTCAAAGCTAGCAGCTGCATCAATGACAAATGGAGGAGCCACTGCACAACCGATGTTGACAAACAAGATAGTATTTTCGGGAGCCCGCAAACGAACCCATTCGTATGCATTCTTATGCTATTTGGAGAGCGAATCACGAACACTTGCATACGGGAGAGATGTAGCATCTTTATCGGCTGCAATGATGAAGCTCGCACAAAGGATCAGAGCACGCGGAATGGACAAGGCTGGAACCACTGAATGGTTGAACATGGACGGAACACCAGATTGGAGCTTTGTCGCCCATAAAAGCGGAAATTACTTCTATACATAACATTTTAATTTTTCATTCTTATTCTTGTATTCTTTATTCCATACCAAATTTGTAAAATTAATTAAATATCAAAGCTTGATATGTAGAAAACTTTTATCGATTTTCATATTGAAATCAGGGCAGAGTGTAAAAAGAAGTGTAACCAAGTGTGGACGATCGCACATATACTGGGGTGCCACAGAAATCGCTTTCGCTTGAATTGTATGAAATTTAAGTGAAACTCAAGCGAAAGCGATTTCTGTGGCACCCCTGATAATCTATTTATATTATGCGCCAAATCAGCCGCATAGCTGATTTTTTAAAACCAGATTACCTAATTTTTTCTGGCTACACTGGACATTTTTTGATCGTTGAATTTAATATTTAAATATAATCTAACTTTAATCTGTTTCAGGAATACCCTAAACGTATAATTTGAAAAATGTTATCAAATGATTGGTACATTAAAATGTACCAGTTAAAAGTTACCAGTTTTGGTACAAATCCACCAAATGTGGCAACTGTGTTCGCAGCAGCTGTTTGCAAAGTGCACAGCAAGTCCAGATTAAAAAAACGATTTTCTGTATAATATACATATGTAAGATTTGAATAGATATTTATAATTGCATTGTGTGTAAATAAATTTAATCCTGTACTCTGTACTTTAACTGAAGCTCGAACTTGAGAATTCGCTCCTTCTGCTCCAACTCCTGTTGCCTTAATTTAAATTCATTTTCCATTCGACGTTCTTCTAATCTTAGCTTCCGTTCCTCTACTTCCTTTGCAAACGAAAACTGTTCCCGCTGCAGCTTAAGAGTTTCCCTCTCCAACTTGAGACGCTCCTGGCGAAACTTGGTTCTGTTTGTCTCCATTGACACCAGCTCCGTAATATAACTGTTCTCGGTCTCACCGTTCGTACTCTCGTGGAAAGAGGCGTCGGAGGAATCATCCATTGTCGGTATGATCAGGGGATCAGTCGAGGACTCCTCTTCGTATTGCGACACGTCGCTTGTGAGCACGATGCTGCCCCGAGAGCCCTGGGAATCGCGCACAGTGACTTCTATATTATTGCAGCCCAAAAATATGTTTTTTAACTTATCGTAGTGAGGGCACATCTTTAACAATTTTGCTGTAAATATTAAGTATTTCAATTATCTGGCAATGCTTTGAAAATATTTTATTGCACCTCGAAGGACGTCGCCTTGTTCCACTTCATTCGCAGGGGACTTGATAAACGCTTCGGCCTTTTGCCAGCCATCTTTCAAGTGGCGGACTTTATACCTAATCAAATTCCAGGTCACATCTAACTGGGTCGCGTCTATTAATTTTCTGTAATAGACTTGGGCAGTTGGTTTCTGTAAGTATATCATAATAATATCATATTTATTTCCGAAACAAGTGAAACTGCGCGCCATTCTTACCTCTATATTTCTGTGCACTTGCATATAACTCAGTATAGTGTCAACTTCCCTGTCTGACCATTTTTTTGGTTCAATCTGCCGAATGCGTCTCATCTTAGCTGCCACTGTGTTTAAACGAATCTTTTCCTACTTATTTGCTTGGGTCAACTGTTTTTTTCGCAGATGATTGGTCAACAATATTGCAAAAGCCATATAATTCCTCTGAAAGTTTAATTTTATCAAACACAATTTGACTTGACTTTTGATTTGTTTGCTGATTGATTTAAGAATACAGCTGTTGACGTAACTTTCGTACTAAAAAATACCAAATATCGAATAAAATATCGTATATTTGCACCTTTTTTGGCATCTCTAGTGTTGCAGCATTGCAATTTGCAACCAGTGCAGCCAATTTTTTTTTAATAAAAAAAGGCGGGTTTTAACTGGAGAGAAGGAAAAAAAAGCTTAAAATATTCTGAAAAAAGAGCATAAAAGGGTTTTGTTATGGTCTTAATTTTTGTGTTTTATTTATAAGATTTTCAGTAGGTCGTCTAATTCTACGCGATTTGTTTTAATTTTTTTGTTGGAAGTGGTTGCAAGAGCACGCAAATCACTTAGCTTTGCAGTTAATGTAGTCTTGCAGTAGCTGCCCAGACCCTTTTCTCTTCCGTTTCATCCCTGCGAAGCCATGCCCTAAATTCTTCGCTCTTTAGCCAGGCAGCACGGCACTTTTTTTTATATTCTTTTGGAATAGCAAAATATGTGTTAATCACCCACCACTTTCGAGCACTTTTTATATTGTGATTGATAGTTTGCCATAAAGTAGTGGAGGTGGTTATGGCAAACATCGATAGAAACGTAGGATTAAGCTGCCACTCTTACACACATTTGGTATATTTCTATATATGTGGTATATATATGTTTAGCGCGTTAGTAAACTTTTTTTCCAAAGATTTATCAAAAATGGTATTTTTTTGGTACCAAATTGTTTTTCTTGTAAGTGGAAAAAAGCCAAATGCGTTTCTAAAAAAGCCAGAATTCCCGCTTCCCGCAATTCCCAACTTTTTCCCGCCACTGGTCTTCAAAAACTGCCAGATTTGACGGGAAAAAAGCTAAATTGGCAGCACTGATTGCAACACTCCTCTCAGTCTAGTTGTGTTGCAAACGTTTTAATTTTAGTACTTATATGTTAGCACATTTACTTTGTAAATTTTTATAGAATGTTTATTTGTCCAAGAAACCATGGGTCTAAAATCAAATTCGACTTTCCGGTTTTTAACGAGAAACTTTTCGTATCATTTTGTCATTTTAAGCACGCATAGATACCTAAGCGAGTGCATAAAAAATAATTTGTTTCACTTAAAATTTTTCAAGAAATCTAGAAAATTTTTAAAAATGTAAGACTAAAACAAAAAAATTAAATTTTTTTTTTAAATTTTTCTTTAAATTTAAAAAAAAATTACAATAATTGGCATTTGACCGTCAATTTTCGCCCTTTTTAGTGACACGCCCACTCCAATTTTATTTCCAAAAATTCTTTGACGTCTTGAAAATATATAGTTCAAGTCTCAAACCGATATCTCATCAAGTTCAAAAGTTACAGATTCTTGCCACCAACATTGGCAAGACATTCCGAAAATGGGTACAAAATACATACAAATTTGGTACCATTTTATGTACACTGGCGAACATATTTATTGGCACAGCAAACATTTTGAGATTTGGGGGCTTAATTGCTCCCCTATCGTTAACATATTGGTATCAATGGAAAGGTCACTTAAATTCCGTTTGAATGATTAACAACCTTCCTTAACCCATTAAGTACCCTTCGAAAATTTCGAATTTTTTTTGCAGTCACTCCTTAAATTGCTTAAAGAATTTTGTTGCATCAAAAAATTTTTGGTAAAAAATCATAAAAAATACTAGCAAAAATATTTTTGAAAAATTTTTTTTGCAGTCATTCCTTAAATTGTTTAAAGAATTTTTTGAAAATTGACTTTTACATAAATTCGAAATTTTCGAAGGGTACTTAATGGGTTAAGGAAAGTTGTATATCATTAAAACGGAATTTAAGTGACCTTTCCATTGATGCCAATATGCTAACGATAGGGGAACAATTAAGCCCCCAAATCTCAAAATGTTTGCTGTGCCAATAATTATGTTCGCCAGTGTATAACATTGACCGCGAAGTTTAGAAAAAACCTTTAAAATGTTCCAAAAAAAGTCATGTATCACAATATTCAAATCGAATTGCAATATTACTTTAAGGATGTACAAAGATGGGGCTATTTTTATTGATTACTTCATAACATCGGGATATCGTAGTTCTTTCCTATTTATTTCCAGTAAATATATAAACATTTTGTAGTTTTAAATTTTTTAAACTTTGTTGTTTTTTTGGAAAAAAAAATGCGAAAAATATTTTTTTTTACACTTTTATACTCGTAATACAATATTAATAATAAAAACAATTTTAAACAATTAATAGTTTTAGTTCGATTCTATAGAAATATAAGAATATAGTTAATGGAATTAAAGAAACCCAAATCTTTTATCAGAAAACAACGAGTTCAGATGGATTTTAATTGAATTGATTGCATTTTTGGGTAAATAATTTTATAATGTTGATTGACAGAATTGAATTAATAGACTTATGGATATTTTTATTTTGTATTCTACACATTGATATACATACATGCTTATGTACGTATTATTGTTTGCTCTAAAATTCGTGTTATGTTTACATTGATCTGCTTAAACATATGTACTATTTAGTTAGAAAGCAGGCCCTGTTAACTAGTTTACAGTAAGGTTGCAGTTCTACAGTTAAGTGCAGTCTGCGCGGTAGTATGTATGTATGTATGTAGGTAGTCATAACGGTATATCTGTATGCTCTATACTCACAATAAGAATACATTTCTAGAAGTGATATCCATTAAGATTAGTAAGGCTTCATCAATAGGTTTTATACATTCATATCTAAAATATCAACAGTTTTTTTTAATGTTTATTTTAAGTTTAGTACAAGTCCTTAGATTCTAAAACTATAATAATTACGAACTTTTCTCTAACTCAAATCCGCATTTGCATTTAAGAAAATCTACAAGTTCGACCCTAGTCGAGCTTAGACGACCAGCAGATACCCTGTACTGAATTTACTCGTATATATTTGGATATATGAACACATACAACGCACTTGCTGCTTAATTGATACAATAATTTAATTTATTCTCTAGCCTCTGCGTTTTCCAGGATAGAAGATGACTCATTGAAATATATATCAAATACATCGATCTGCTTTTATAAGGGAATTATAATCTCTTAGAAATTAGGAAATTGTATCCCTGTCGTTCGAATACATATTTACATTATAAAGGATACAGGGTATTTGAAATCTTTACACATTACACCTTAAGATATCTTAAGATTAAGCTTTAATAGTTTGATCTATCGAATTTCTAAATTGATACATAGTTTGCGATTGTTGGCATTGTACAATATGAGCTTGGTTTAGTCCTGTATGATTCGTTCACATATATAGCTCCTGCTGCGTGGGCAGCAGTTCCTTTGAGGAATCCGTATGCTAGCACTTCGGCATGAAGGACTTGCGGGAAGGCAGCAGGCACATAATGGATAGGGCCATGACCATGTGCCAGATGGAGTGCACGATGTGATAGTTCTGCTTGGTCTGCAGAAAGGCATAGCAAACGAGGCCAACCATTACCAGCACCATTCCGAAGGGCATGAAAATAATCAGGTATCGTCGGGCTGGGAACCACTTGCGAGTCTTGGCGCACCGTAATCCCCAGCTGGTGGAAATCAGACAGATGCCGGTTAGGGCCGGAGCTAGGAATACCCAGAGACTCTGCTTGTTGAGCTCGGTGCCAAAGGCCAGTAGGATGGCTCCGAACATGTGGAGTAGGGAAACAAAGTGCTGTGGCAGATGGGCCATGGCAATGAGGGTCACCCAAATGGCCAAGAGGCCACAATAGAAATCACAGAACTGCAGTACGCCGATCTTGACCAAACAGAAGCTATACTCATCTTCACCCGAGTCGCAGGCATGATAGAATATCGAGAAGAACATGGCAAAGAAGTAGATAACGCCTTCGGTGTAGTAGCGACGTCTGAATGCCATATAAATGCTCGGAATGAAGAGCAGGTTGCTCAGCGTGAGCAGCAGCAATGCCACAAGAATGGATATGCTCGATGGCACCTGGGAGTCCTCCGTGCAATCCCAGCCACGGTATCCCTTCATGCACACGCATGTCGAAAATACAAATCCGCCGGACATGTAATGATAGCAGCGTCCAAAGCGACCACAACGACCTGCCACACATGGACTTGATGAGATCGAAAACACCACCGAGGTATTGCAGTTATCCAGGGCAAAGTGCTGCTCCGTCGCCGACTTGTGATGGACCTCGAACAGACGTGTCATTTCCACATAGTCCGGCGTACACTTAAAGTCCATCATGCACTCCTTCACCTTCAGCGTCTCCGTTTCGTTCATGCTCGCCAAACAGTCTTTCGACCGGACACATCTCTCATATCCCTCAGCGCTTCCGGCACAGGCGCAGGGAGCTCGCATTTCCCGCAGCAAATCGGCGTGTTGGCGCACAAATTCCTTGACGCTGTCAATGATGGTAACCCGTGCTGTTTCCGCCCCATGGCAGTAGAGACCCATCGTAATGTACCTGTAAATACAGTCAGTGAGTTGATTTAATCACATATTTCAAACTTGAAGTACGAGTGGAATTAAGCTAAATGTGTTTTGAGCTATACAAATGTACGTGTATTGTGAAATACATTTTATTATACAAATTCAACGCGTTGTTAAAAAAAGTGTCGGGAAAAACTCTCGTCTGTCGGATACTTAAGTGATTATAATAATAATTAATTAACTGATAATATTATTCAAATTAAAAAAAAAAAAAATCGACTTTTTTTAACTAATTTGTAAACTTACATAATTACAATAAGTATACTCGACTGTAGCATACTCAGTGCCCAGTCACTTAGATAGCCTAAGACACACATTCATATAGTAAGTTCCATGCAAAACGCTGCATTATATTTTAGACTACTTTTAATAATGGTTCGAAATTATCCAGGAACCTATATACAAAATTTGAAGTCTCTCGCCCCCGTCTCTATCAGACGGACGTGGCTAAATCGACTTGTCTGTTGATACTGATTAGGAATATCTGGAATATCTTAGGGGGTCTGCCACGCCTCCTTCTGCCTGTTACATACATTTCACAAATATATTATACCATTATTTGCCCATTTTCAATGGACACATGGTATAATAAGTTATTTGAATACCCTAAATGTAAGAATAAGAAAATAAGTTAATCAGCGGATTTTTTGATCATAGCATGGAAGTTGGTCAAATTATGAGCCACTAAATTTAAATTTTATATAATTACACCCGTTACCCATAGAATTGAAGAGTATATTGTATTCGTCGTACTGTATGTAACTCGAGTATATGTATATATTCTAACCAATCTAATCATGGCCATATAACCTACCATAAACTAAGAGCTAAGCTTTTAAATCAGTGAAAAGACACAAATTTTTTAAATTCTAAAATCAGTGTATACACAAGAATTTCTCCTTCCGCCGTCACAAATTTAAAGATAGGACACTCTTTTCATAAAAGAGCATTTTCTGTGTCTATTCTCATTTATCCTGCGTCAATTTATGTGCCGAGTATTTTGTAATGGGGGGATTGTTTAATCTCCCCATATAGTGTGTTCATCTCTCCTACGCTTTTCACTCGTCTGCCGTTGTTCTGGCGCCATCTGACGGCCTACGCTTGAACTTGCCAGAGGCCACTTTCAGGAAAGGGCACATGTATGAGACCCATGAGATCGGTGTTGTTCACAATGCTGGAGGCATGCATCAGTCGCTGGCCATAACGGCACTTATCCGGCCAGGTGGGGACGCCGGGTTCACCCAGATGCATGCAGACAATAATCTGCATGCTCTGATTGTTGCGGGCCATCTGCTCCTGGCCCATTATCAGGGTATTCTCGTCCAGGCCAGCCACCAGCTTCTCAGCGAGAATGCCGCTTCTCTCTGAGGGTGATAAAGATGGTGAACCGGAGATCATGCTTCATGGAGATGGCAAATGTGAGAGTGCCGCCAATGTCATAGACATCGCCCAGCTCAAAGGCAAAGCCCGCCGGCGATTGGGCAGTCAGATTGAGCAGACTGGCTGCAGGTCGAAGTCGAACATGAAGAACTCGCGATAGCTCTGCCGGAGCAGCGAGTAGAAATCCATTCCGCGGAATCGCACTGGGCGCCAGAGCTGAAATTGGTCAGCGGCGATTGTGAACTGGTGGCTCCAATTGCTGGAAATCAATTTGCGACACTGTGCACTCTGGTCTTTCTCTGGGACTGGGATTGCCTCGACTCCGACTTGGCGCCTATTTCCCGCTGTTGCCTTGTTGGGGACGGAAAGAGGCGCCAGACGGCAGGAGAGCTTTAGGAACTTGCCGAAATAGCGTGGCTGCACATAGAACTCTATGGATTCTGATTTGGGCTGGAGCCATATGTGATTTGTGCTAATCAAGCTATCGCGGACTGGGCGGAAAGGCGCTTGGATCTGAAACAGGTATTCAGCACACTTCGCCGATGGGATGACGCCAATATCATCTGGCATCGAACTTTATTGTTCGTGGTCGACTTCGTGTAGATTGTTGTTGCTCATGTTGTTGCGTCATACAGGGATGTGGCATGCAGTTGTGTCTTGTTGCATCGGCTCCTGCAAAGGCCCAATGTCGTCCACGCTCCTCTTCGACCAAAATTACGTATTGGCTTTTGCCGGCCTCTGTGTGGCTCCTGTTGCTGAATGAACTTGTTAGATTGCCATTATCCGCATTTTATGATAATCGGATAGAAACATGACCAGCAACAACGTGTCGCACGATGCAGCAACAAAAAGAGAGCATACAAATAATGAATATTGGTTAAACGAGAGTGTCTGTCTACGATGCTCAGGCGCTTAGATAACCTAACACTCACTCGCTCCCCCTAAGACTACATTCATATTTTTAAGATGCAGAAATATTGGTTGTGTATGTACATATATTAAAAAGCAACAATTTATAAAAAAAAAAATGGTAACCAATTTTCATGAAATTCTAAGATGTTTTCACAAAGAAGTTATAAAATGAATTCCTGGTCCGCGCTTTTTAATTCCACAAAACCAAAGGCCGAAATGTTCAATTTTCATCCTTGGAACGAAATTATCTATGCAAAAAAATTAGTCAGAATTTTCGGACCAACAGAAAATGTGGAGCATACAATTTTAATACAATTTTAATAAAATATGTAATAAAAAATACAGGTTCAGAAAGTTTGGGCCTAAAAATAGCTAGAGATAGAGACGAATCGCGAATATGAAAATTATGTTTAAAGGACATTTGAATTTTAAAAGTTCTGGTCCTTGTCACCAAGTTTGTCAGAATCGGACCATAAACAATTAAAAACAAATAGCACAAGTTACAAATCATTTAGAACTATGGTTTCTTCATCTCTTGGAATTGACTATAGATTACGAAAATCGGTTCTTGAAAAAAATCGATGCACTCTAATGCAATATTTTCATATACATTACTTTTTATGCTTAATTCGAATAATTTCTTCTCCAAGTTAATCGCTATAAAATTTGTAGCCGTGCTATTTGATCATTTTTCTGCTGATGCTGATAAAGAATATGTCTACACACATTATGTGGTCTGCCACTCCTTTCTACTACCTTGTACAAACCTATTCTACTCCTTGATAATGAATGTAGTTTCCAGTAAAGGGTGTCATCAGTTATTACCTTATATTGGGATCTGTCCAACTGATGAAGTTTGAGGACCTTGTATATCGATTCTTTTATTGAAACTGCAGGTTATACACCTTGAATCTGAAACACAAATGAAATATATAAATATATTATATAAATAATACAATACAAATTCCAGCTTCAGGCATCTGAAAGAACGCACCTTTGGTCCGAAAATTTTTGCCTTTAAATGTAGCGTTACGTCCTTCATTTGCTCTCTGAAGACATATGAATATTCGCAGTCAGCACTTAAATGTATATATATAGAATTATCAAAAGCCTTAAAACTACGTGAATCTGGTGGAACTTAGAAACATCTTTTGTAGGAGGTATTTGGGCGGGATGGCAATCGAACGGTTAGTTTGTCCTCCCTCCATTTGATCCATCTTCTCCAGCTGTGGCTTATCATCCTCCATCAACTGTTGATTGGACATTCGGGTCCATAATGTCGGCTTGCAGGAGTGCCAGGAATATACGGCATTGCACCAGATTGTTTGTGTAAGTCTTACCATTATCCTTTTGACTCGTATTTTTGAACACAGCAGCTGAAACAGAAATAATGCTGGTTATTATCAAGTTTACGACAACTTTAAAAAGCTGTCTTTTTGTTTCTTTTATTTTATCTATTCGGAAATTTATTTGATCTACAAATGAACAAATGTTTACATTTAATGTGTTGCAAATTTAAATATATTGTAGTTGGGTGTCTTAAACTTAAGATATCTCTATCTCTGAGGGGTTGGAATTTATATGTTATTCTTTATTATAATATTCTCTATTTGGAAATACCACATTAGAGCACTCTTACTCATTTTATATTTTAAATATGTATGTAAGTTTATTGGCACTGCAACGAATTGCTGATCATAATACGATATTCACTTAGTAAAGCTATGTGTAAACAAATCTTACAATATATTTACTTATGTACTGCACTACGAATGGTAAGCTCAGAGCTACAAAGTTTGTTAAAAGTTTGAACTGGCGGCCTTTTTGGAGTTTTTCAACTCGCTGTTATCAGCTGGAGCCGAGATAATTGTATCACATTATTAACAAACCATTCAAAATATGTATTTGAAAAGTGTTCGACTAAAAAATACATACTAATATAACTTACGCAGTTAGTATGCTTAAGGTAATAAGTAGGATAGTCAGTGTTTAGTAATCACAGAACTTTAAAGTCCGATAATTGCTGAAATAAAGAATTTATACATGTATTTTTCAATTTCAAAAATAATGAAACTTTATCAACAATTAAATTGAATACATCAAGATCCTTTGTTTAACTGAATGTTGTGTGCATCCCACAGTTGTTCATATGATTTAAAATTAATTTCAAATTGATCGATCTCAAGTACCTATGTACTGTACAGTGTACACATACATGCTGGAGTTTGCCCCGACTAAACTCTGCGTCAATTGTGCACATATGTACATATTCTCGCATTCATTACATATAAGCATACATGTTTTTACACCATCTAAACGCATAAGTATTACAGCATTGAAAGTGAACAATTTATTATGTAAATATATCAGTTTCCATACATTTATAAAATCGTGGCCTTGTTTGTAGATTTAAATATAGAGTTAGCATGTATGTATTTATTTACACTTAAATTCATGTGTATAGCTTTCTGACACCCTTTCAAAATGTATTTTATATTTTTTATGCACTTTTAATCAATATTAAAATATATGAAATTATTACCTGTACAGCTCTTAGCAAATCTACATTGTTAATAACCGAAATAACTGTAAAAACGTCAAAAATAAGTACATGAATTTTGTATTGGAAAGGGGGTATAAATTAAAAATCCGCATTTGTTATCATAGTCACACCAATTTCACCAGTTACACTTACAGATACACATACGGACATATGTGCATGCATATAATTTATAATCAATAATTGTCAGTAGAGTCATCTTGTTCTGAAAGTTGATGGCCAGGTGTTTATGTTTTCCATTGCATTTCAATGTTATAATTGTGACCTATTGACATTAATAAGCATTAAGAATCACGCCTGGTATAATTACGAGATGCAAAGAAAGTTAAGCACGAATTCAAATGAAAATAAAAACAAAAACAAATAAATACGGATCGCGGAGCGCTCGCGTTCGCGCCAATGAATTGTTTACTTTACGTCAGAGCAACACACACTGACTGCACTGAGTGACAGTCGCAGTTTTGTGTAGCACTGTGCGGCTTGCGACTCTGCGGTTTGCTGTTGTTGTTGCCGTTGTTGTTGCCGTTGATGCGGCCTATTTGTCGTTTGCAGAGCAGGCAGGGTGACTAATGTGTCACTGTGCACAGTGCACTGTGGGACAGGCAGGGGGAATACTGGCAGACTAGTTAAGCGCTAGCATTTACTAATAAAGAAGATTGTTACACATACATATGTACATACAAATCATGTGTACATTCCACAGTGAGCTGATGACGCAGTCGACGAGTCGATTGCCCATTCTCATTGCACTGCAAAATCGCCACTAATAGAAAATTTCTGCAAATTCGGAATGGCTGAGAGGGGAGAGTGACGATTTTGAGTATATTGCAGCAATACAACTGATTGGGAAAAACTGCCTTGCCGATTTGTTTTGTCTGTATCGTTGGCAAGCGCGGTCGTTATCAACTACAGTGGGTCACTGCGTGCCTTGAAGGAATGAAAAGCGTGATCAGTCAACACACAAATATCAAATGGACTAAGGCACGTTTTTCATTGTCCAGTTTAATATAAAATAAGATACTATCTTTAGATATCTTTGAACTTAACATTAATTTATACACATTTTGACTGAGAATATTTTCAACTTATTTAACTTGGGCCTTAATAAGGCCGAAAGTGTTTGCATAAATTTATTACATAAATCCCTTTTGCCTAAATTAAGAACTTTGCAAAATGTGTATCATAGAGAGAGAAGAGTCAATACATATCTTTCGATTAGACATAAAAAGGATAGAGGAGAAAACTGTAGTTGAAAATAAATAAAAATGTAATATAAAATTAAATAATTGAAGATGCTAGTTTCTCAACAATTTTAAAATATTTTAAATAATATAACATATTATTTATAATTTAAATGATATGACATAAAAAGCACATATTAAATTGTGTTATCAAATATTGAATACCCCAACCAATTAACTGTGGTAAAAAAGCATTTTCTAAATAATGAAAAAAAAAAATGTACTCATCGGGTTAAATAACAATGTGTGATTTAATAAGTTAAATATTAAATAAATAAGCAACTTAAATAAATGTGGCAACTCCACTTCTGGTTCCCAACGTGCGGCAGCAGGTGTCGTTCTTTCATTTTCGGTCCAACACCACTGTAGGTCTGCCGGCTGCATCAAATGTTCTCCCAATTGATCACTCACACAAAAAAAAGCTTCAGCCGCAAGCTCTCACTTTTGATCACACATACACAGACAATACTGTGAAGGACTTACCGGCGAAATGTGTGCGCAACACATAGAAACCTTTGTTGCGCAACACATAGAAATCTTTGTTGACCGTGGCCATGTACATATGTATTACATGTGTACATACATAAATGAAGAGAATGCAACCTGCACTCCCCACACGCCCACACATGCAATAACATTGAGAGCACGGCAGAGAATCAGTACAGTGATCTTTTTGCATTTGCCAAAAATGCTCTTCATCTCGAAATCAAGAATACATATAATTATAATTCCAGCATTATTGCTTATGTAATATTTTATGAATCATGCGAGCTTAACAACCTGTTGAGTTTTAAATGCTGTCAATAACCTAAACGAGTCCTTAATTTGTAGAACAGTAGTGTAAATTTGTTAATTTATAATAAGTCTGCATTTTATTGATACTCCCAATGGAATTTCTTCAATATGTTAATTTTGAAAATTGTGCTTACCCTCGACATATCAAATTTACCAAAAACAATGAAATGAATGAAAGAGGCACTTCAACTCATAAGTGTCTGCATATAATTAAGTAAGTGGAAACCAACGAACGGCAATGCCTTAAGCTCCACAAGGAAGAGCAAATCGAAGAGAGCAAGTGAGAGCGAGAGCGAGAGCGACAGTCAGAGCGTGGCGAGTAAAGTTTGTTGCTTTTCATCTGCAAAACAAGTTTTTTGTATTCGTTTTTATGCGACGCAAAGCTTCAACGGCTGATCGTGAATTAGTAGTCAATGTGCCGTCTTGTTCTTCACAACGTTCGTTCGTATCTTTCGGTAGAGTCGGTCTAAATACACGTCGAGAAAGTTTTGTGGATGCCATACCAGTTACTATTTCTTTGTGTTAAAAACAAACACGTATGTATGTGTGATTGTGAGAACGTGCATAGCCAAATTACATATATTAAAAGTATTGCAATTAAAATGAAAAAGAAATATACTAGAAATAAAAAATATTAAAGATATAGTGAATACATATGTGTAAACGAAACTTTGTGCTTGTGACTCTGTGAATGTGTGTGTGTGTTTTTCTTTTACATATTTGTGAGCGGCTATCAGATCGTTTATATATGTAGTACTCGTATTACACCTACCACACCTACTACTATTTGCTGCAACTACTAAAAAATACTACTACTATTTTATTAGTACAAGCACATGTGTATACAAGATGTTAATTTCGTGCTTTAGTGAGAGTGACGTCATCGAGTTAATTTAGGATAATTAGTGAAGTAAATTGATTCTATTTCTCTACAATTAAGTCTTGCGAGAATGAGCTCAATTAGAAAAGCATTTAAAATAAAAAGTTGCGAGCTGCGAAACAATTACTGAATTGAATAAACGATAATGCTGTTTCTGTCTCTCCCTTACGCTACGAATTTGATACACATGTAAGGTGCGTTTCATAATCATAAGACACCCCATTTTTTGTTAATATTTCAGAAAATACATTTTTTATCGAAGTTGTTTTTTTATATAATATTCTTAGCAATAAAACCAACAAGTTTTAGTAGAATTTAGAATGGTTAGTTTATGCAAATAATATTAATTAAGGAAAAAGCAATATTTGGGCGTTTCATAAATATAAGACACTTTTTAATAATGATTTAACAAATTGATTCATTGGCAATTCTTTGGGATTATGTGCAGAAATTAAACTTTTTTATAGTCAATGAGATCACTCCAACCTTTAGCAATACAAAAAAAATTTGTTTTTCATCGATTCGTATAACTTTCTTAAAAGATTGGGATCCAGCTTACCCCATTCGGTCATAGTTGCCGTCTTAGGTTCGTCAATAGCGTTAAATTTTCGTTTTTTCATCGTTATCCCGTCTTACTTATGTACTCCAAACATTTTTAATGGGATTTACATCCGGGGAACATGCCAGGCAGTTTACTGTTTGGATTGAGCAATCAGTTAATAAGCGTTTTTTCCTCTGCTAACATGAATGCGAGCGTTGTTTTGATGAAAAACAAGAGGATCTCCACTGTTTGCTTCAATATAAGGAAGGAGACTGCTTTCTAATACACGAATGTACTTCTTGCTCTTCATTCGAGATGATATAAACCGTAAATCCAACATGGCTTTCGATGTAAAAGCACCGTTCACCATAACGGAACCGCCACCCATATTTCGTTTAGAAAAGTAAATTGGATCCTTTTGAAAATCGCTCCAATAGAATAGCGAGTCATCAGGACCATCAAGATTCTTCATCTTTTCATCAGAAAAAATAATTTAGAAAGGAAAAATTGTAAATCAGAGGAATTTAAGGACCAGATTTATGTCTTGATGTGTTCCTGTGGGTAGAAAGATGATCTTCCTCAAATTAACGCCGCGCCTGCTTGTGACGTGGCATAAGATGTAGTTCTTTCAACATTTTCGAGAACTTAGTATCCTTTCTCAGCTGTAGGGTGCAAAAAATCGTGGTTTTTTATGCTTTCTTGCCCACAGACGCGGCCAAATTGGTGCAAGAAACGGGTGAGTTTGACCTTTACCAATAATCTTTCAGAGACTTAACGTATAAAGCACAATTGTTTTTTACCAGTTATCTTTAAATTAACGAAATTACTTGAATTCTATAAAAAAAAATCGGACTACGCATCGAATTCTCTTAATTTTTCGCGAAATTAGAGATAATGATATGTAAAGGTCATTCGAGGTCAAAATTTATCCCTAATCTTCACTCTACAATATTATACCTCGCGGCATATTTGTTAAAATGGATTAGATAATAAATAAAACATCAAACAAAATCGCACTCATTACATTTTAGTTCACTAAACTCAATTTTTCAACAACTGTCTTATCATTATGAAACGGCAAAAATTTAAGGAAAACAGAGCATGTCATGCAAAAGATAACGGTTCTTCTGAATGCATGAGAACTGGCGCCAATCACGGTTCTTTACAGATAGCCAATTAATATTAGATCATATATTTATAAGAAACCATTTATTTAAATGCTTTCTTTAATTTTGGTTGAAGTTTACATTTGCTATTTCAAAGTGTCTTATGAATATGAAACGCACTTTATGTCCGTCTGCTCATTGGGTATGCCCAGCGATTGCGCCATGCAACCGTATATGACCAAAAGAGAAATCGTCAACCTGCTCTCCCCTTCCCCTTCCCCTTTCCGCTTTCCGCTCACCGTTTCCCATAGCAAGCAATACTATTTTCCTCCAGTCAAGTTGGCTCAACTGGATTTTCTTACCGATTCGACTGGTTGACGATGGACAAGTTCAAGATACATATTTGTTATTGTTTTAAAAGTATTAATTCAATTAACTATTTCTTTCATTCATGCATTCACTGCATTTATTCATATTATGCTACAAATTTTATGGACTGCAATTTTTGTTCTGCCCTTTTCGCGTTGCCGTGAAGAAGAAAGCGAAATCAGTCTTAATACCTTGTCGATTTGGCGAGACACCTGATAAATGAATATTCCCTTTTCTTTGCCGGTTGCATAAGTTAACACTCACACACACACACACAGATGGGTTTACATGACCGAGTGGTCGAGGAGTCGCCACGGGAGGAACCAACTCTCGGATTTGTTTAGGGTTCTGTTGCTCCCGTTGTCTTGTTTTGGTCGCTTTCGAAAAACGACTACGATGTGTATTTTTAATTAAAATTTTCAACTCTGCGCTCGTGTCCTTGGATTCACCGACAGGTTTACCGCTTTGGCGGTTGATTTCATAATGGATCATCCCCGCGGGCGGCATTTCATCTGTAATCGCAGGCACCCGGGGACTTCGGCACCGAGAAGTATTCTCTTCACCATTCTCTTGGTGACAGCGACAATAGACTTATTTTTAACACAAAACGGTAAGTTTTTATCTTTTCTGTAAGTCATTTATTAAGGTTTCTTTACAACTAAACACGTAGAAAAAAATTATAATAACTAAGGATTTACGATTTCAAAATTTTAAAGAAGGTTCCCTTTTATTTTGCTAGAAATCTAAATTTAAATATTGATTTTATTAGTTAATTATGTATAATTTTT
>JBAMBL010001097.1:0-119326 GCA_037043405.1 Drosophila subquinaria | reverse complement strand
ACACACACACACATTTGTACATATATATATACATATATTCATGCACACATCCACATACATTTAAACAAACACGCAAATTATGCAAACGTCCACCGCAAATAACATAAATTTCACAAACTCGGCGGCCCGCAACGCACCTGACGAACAGGAGGCGAGAAGAAAGTGATGAAGAGAGGCGGGACAGTGAAATGAGTGAAACGGCGACAATGAAGGTGTTGGGCAACGTAGTCGCATAGAAATGTTAACAGTTGCATTTATGAATGTGCATGCAAACACACAAACCGACATACATTTGTATTGACAAATATGTCTCTCTTTGTGCATGCGTGTTTGTGAGTGTGCATTAATCAGCATTTGTGTGTGCTTTGGCGAATTTAAAGCGGGAATAACTTCATATAAGCAACCGCTTTTTATTTCATCGCCTTACAACAGTTTTTTTGTGGTGCTCTCGAGGTGCAGGCGAACCATAATAAAGGCAGCTTACGAGAGCTGACAACATTGTCAATACAAATACAAAGAGGCAATGCCATGGGTAGGGGGAACAAAGAGAGCAAAGAGTCAGAGCCGTTGAGCAGATGAGCTTCACAGAGTTGTCAACGGCAGCAACCAATTGGCGTAAATTTGCATTGGCAATCAAAAGAGCAGCGCGAGAGCGAAAGCTTAACGAAGATCAAATGCTCTTGCTGGAACTACACTCCAGATATACTAAGAGAGCAGGTTTTCAGTGTCGTTGAGAGTAAAAGCTTAACAAAGACCGAAGACACATCAACAAATTTAGTTATCTTGATTACGTTTATAATAATGCATTTAAAAATTAAGTTACCCGCATTGAAAGTGTACAAAAATCAGCGGCAAGCACTTAAAACCAAAGATCAACAAAGCGTTTAAAGTTATGGCCTGTTCCCACTGTTCTCTGTTGTGTCTCGTGTGTGCTCTCTGGTATTCCGGCCGCACCTCGCCGCTTGCCCCTTTTGCCGTAGCTACTTTTTCTCATAAGTTTCTGACATTAATGCGCTTAATTAAAGCAACGCGCGAATGTCAACAACAACAATAAGCGGAGCAATGGGTGACAGAGAGAGAGAGAGGAAGCGGGAGAGCAAGAAGAACAACTCACATATGCAATTTGCATTGCCCCTCAATTGGAAGGAGGGGCGCTCTGTGCGATTCCCTTGGGGCCATCACATAAACAAAATGGCAGGCGAAACAAAAAAACTGCAAGCGATGATTTTTTTATGCGCGTGTGTGTGTGTGTTTTTTGAGCGCGGGATTAAATCAAATCAAATTGAAGCCACGAACGGGCGAATGGCGACGACAAAGCAGAAAATTAAACTGCAAACTACGCGCCAACTGCCGGAGAAGGAGATTTTGCATTCCCATTCAAACAATGCAATACAAATTGGGTCAAAGATCAAGTGGAGCTCAGCGTCGCGTCAACAGCAGCAGCGGCAGCAGCAGCACCGTCAGCGCCAGCAACAACAACAAAGATTCCAAATAGAGTTGTGCAGCGGGTAGAAACGACGTCGACGTCGCCGTCAGCGTCGACGCAACGGCGCGTGGCATGCACATGAATGTAGTAGCAGAGGGCGCAAAGCAGAGAGCAAAGAGGGCGGCGGATGAGAGCATAGGTCGCCTGCCAGGCATGATGGATATGCACACAAGCAAAAGCAGCGATAGAAGCAAGACGGCGCAAGAAAAAGATTAAGAAATATGCGCGTCAGTTTTCTATGGTGCGCCCCATTGTAGTTGCTGCTGCTGCTGCTTGGATCCATGTGCATGGGCATGCATATGCAAAGTGGAAGAGGAGAGCGAGAAGAAGATGGAGGCAGAAGGAGAAGATTGCAACTGCGGGCGCTTTGCTTGTCAGCGCCACAGCTGTGACTAAGCGGCGCATAACTACCAACTGTGAACTACGAGCCAGAGTCGCTCTCCACACTCTCCACTTCATCCGCTCTCTCTCTCTCTCCTTCTCTCTCTGTCAAAGGCTCTATAAACACCGCGTTGCCTTCTTTTCGCTTTCGCTGTGCGGAGACTGCATTTTTTTTTCTTTATTCTCTTTTGCCTATGCATTTTTCACTCTTTTTGGCATGCTCGTAGGCGTTGATGATACCAACAACAGCATGCAGGCAAGGCATGCACAGTGTGCTGATAATGCAGTGAAATGTGTTGAAAATCTGATAGCGAATTCTAAACATTTAAACGTGATAAAGGAGAACTAAGATTACTGGAAGTATTAAAAAAAAAGGTGTAAGTTACAAAATGATTTTTATTTATTTCTTAAATTATTTTTATTATTATTTATTATTAATAAGAACAAATATAAATATTTAATTTTAAGTATATAAGTAAAGTGCTAAGTGTTATTGTGCTTATTGTAATGTCTTAGCTTGTATCTTTACATTCTTACCACTGTGCGCAGTGCGGACGTTGTCGCTGCCAGCAAGAAACCATCAAACTGCAAAACTGCACGAAAATATGCAAAAAACGGCCAAATGATTGCGGCTCAGTTGTGCTCACTGCATCAACCATTCCATTCCATTCCGTCCATTCCGTTCACTAGTCCCCTCTACCCACTGTTTCTTTGGTTTGTGCGCTTCTCTTTGCTGTGTAGGTCGTCGGGTTGAACTCTGGCTCCACAGTGCCCGAATCCGGGCATGCATGCAACGAAAATGAAATTAAGTCAAGACGGTAGTCACATTAATCGACCGCACAGCCGTGCCAGCAGCTCCCTTTTACCCTCTATTCTCATCTTGGCTTCTCTCTTTTTCTGTCCCCACCTCTGCGACCCACTGCCATTTCCTCTGCCGCTGCCGCCCACCACTTGACAGCAGCGGCTTTTACTGGATTTATTTTCCCTTTTGTTGTTGTTGCTGCTGCCGTTGATTTTCACTTCTTAACAACAATTAAGCGCGCACATAAGTCAAAACCGCAACAACAACAATGAGAACAACAAAATGGAGAGCACACACAAAGTAGGAAAAAAAATAAAATACGAGAAAAAAAAAAATCAAATTTGGTCTAGTGGAGTTTGCTCAACTAGTTGGATACTCTGTTATTCATTCAAAATGCAGTTTAACAGTAATTTAACTAAAATTTATATAAAATATAAACGAAATTAGTTTTCTGACTCTGATTGAAAAACTTAAAGATTGGGATTGACGTTATAACAAACATATAAAAAAAACCTCCGTACGTGGTAAAAGTCTAGTGACGAAAACAGTTTTATGGCACTTAATTTTTGAATATCCAATTCTGTGACGAACAATAACTTTATACATATGCTTAATTTAATGTTATTCGTCACGGTCATAAAGATGTTTTTTTTTATAAGATATTAATTAAAAACAATAAAGACACTTTTCACAGATTTTCCAGAACTAAAACGTTTTTTGATGAAAATCTCTCTGGCTATCAAGAATGGTAATAGCTTAATACTTAATTGCAAATGACTCCATATAATGTAGAAAAAGCTTAAAAGAAGCAATGTTGGTTGCCAGAAGTCGACTTTAGAGTTTATTACATTGATACAAATGATATTCTCACATTGTTTCAACAATCTTGGCATAGACATTTGTATTTACTTGTAGTGTAGAGCCACAACTTATAGCAATCTTCCCTCTTAAACAGTCTTCCCGCCACGCGAATATTATTAACGGGATGCAAGATTGTTGTATTGAAATTGAGAATCGTCTTGTTACGACTAATCGCCCTTAGTCGACATTCATGTATAATAGTCCACGATTCATTATAAGAATGACACACAAGATTTGTGAACTTTACCTCAGAAGCATTCTACAGTTGTAATCAAATTTTTTAGCTCAATTGGACTGGGATTAATTATATTACATACATTGTAGAACAACAGGCAAATAGCAAGTAATAAAACTACAGTCACTTTAAAGCCCATAACGACACTTTTCACTGTTTTTGCAGAGCTAACTACTCTAACTCTGCTTTATAGATACATTCGATTGATTGACATACATAATTGCACTTTAGTTATAAATAAATGTCCAAAAATGACTCCAAATAATGTAAAAACAGTTTAAAAGAAGCAATGATGTGTGCCAAACTCCATTGAGTATTTATATTCTTGATCAGTATCAATTCCGTCCGTCTGTTTAGATGTTTTTAATTGTATTATTTAGTTGAAAATGTAATTCAAATATTTTTTGTGAACGTTGATAGTTATATAACCATATTGTTTCAACAACCTTGTCGTAGACATTTGTATAAACTTGTAGTGTATTATCATACGCCCCATCCCTTTGTCTGTTAATGTTCTGCCTGTTGCTGTTGATGATTACAGGGTATAATAAGCGGTCAAGGCAGTGGCAAGTACTCGTCGCACATAGTTGCAAAAAAGCCATTTCCTGCAAACAACTGCCGTCGACAGCCACGCCCACCCACCTTTCGCCCACCCTTACCACTGAGCATTTTAACAGGAGCTTTAAAGCTGTCTCCCAACCCCCCTCCCCCTCCTTGTCAACACTCGCTACCTATCATTGCAATTCATGTCGCCCACTGTGCATCGACCGCACAAATAATTGGAACTTAGTCTAGTTGAGAGCTGGAGCAGTGGGATGGAGGAGGAACAAACAATCAGGGGGCACTGTAAGGTTAAAGA
Organism: Drosophila subquinaria; assembly: GCA_037043405.1. Taxonomy (NCBI): domain Eukaryota; kingdom Metazoa; phylum Arthropoda; class Insecta; order Diptera; family Drosophilidae; genus Drosophila; species Drosophila subquinaria. Next base: position 114,702 of record JBAMBL010001097.1, on the reverse strand, counting down.
GGGAGGGGTAGGGGGAGGGGCAGGGGCAGGAGTTGCTGCCAGACACAATGAGCCGTTGCCGCAGCCTCTTGAAGTGCATTATCGTCGTTCTTGACGTTCTTTTTAGGGGCGTGAGAGACAAAGGAAGTGGGGAGAAGGAGGGAGTGTGGCAAGCAGCAGCATCTTTGCGGTGAAAGCAGATTCAGCTCCCTTCCCTTCAGCCCACAAACTGGCAGTTCTATTGTCTCGCCCTGCGGCTGCATTGAAACCCAAAATACGCACACTCAATCATCGTTTTTGTCTTTTTAATGGTGATTCTCTGTCTCTTTCTCTTTCTATTTCTCTTTCTCTGATTTTCTTCTCCGGGGCTTTTTGTTCATCTTGGCCATGGCGTCACTTTGGCTGCCAGCCGCATAATTATTGCCATTAGAGTGCGTCTCAATTGAGCTGAGAGAGCAGAGAGTTTTCCGCAGTTGCTTTTCACAGCAAAGCACAAACGACGCGTGTCATTGCGGTTAGTACGCACAGTGGGTCAATGCAGCAATAAATGTGGTTAGAGGTGGTTGGTAGCTTAAGCCTGTGGCAAGACCATCCAAGTGGCCTAGGCCCAAGTGAAAGTTCTTGACAATTGTGCATCATTAATATTGTCTAAAGAGCTGCCGTTTGTTGCCTTTGGCATTGCAATGGCAAAGTTGGTAATCGAAATTGGAGTTGGACTTGCACTTGGTGTCAGAAACGTGGCATTGTTGGTTGGCCAGGTATGGCATGAATTTCGTTGTTGCTGCATGCAACTTGCAACTTGCTTGATGGAGTGAAATCTAGCTGGCAATTGAAGCGACCATTTTTGGGGTCACTTTTGGCCCATTTTTGGATTGGGTTGGGTTGGTTTGGGGACAAAGCGTGATGAACTTCCAAGACAAATGGAAAAACTAAAATCATCTCATCTCAAGCAAATGAGCACTCAAAGTTGAGTAATTACTCAATTGCACATGAAATATGAACTTATTCTAATATTTTTTAATTTATTTAAAACATTTCTTTGCTCTATAAATGGAGTATTATTAGTAACTGCAGTTTGATGAATGTGAAAGAGATAGGGCTATAAATTATAGATTAACTTCTTAAATAATAATCTTTTATTAAAGTAGACTCGTTATTTATTTAATTCTTTTTATTTATTTAATGTCAACTAAGAGCAGTTGACCAATAAAGTAAAAATTAAAGTATAAGATAATTAATATAAAAATTAAATTTAATATTTAAAGTTATATTTAAATTTAAACTGAAAAATAAAAATAATAATTAAAAAAATTGAAAATTATAAAATTAATATCTTGGGATATTCAAAATAATGAAATGATCCAACATTCATTTCAAGGATTGGGAAAAACCCAGAAAAATTTTAATTAGTAAGGTTAGGGATTTCTAGAAAGGAAGAGGAAAAGGGAGGATTTCAAGGAGGATTTACTAATTGATGTTTTCCCTATGCCAAGTAGACTTCACATAATGACTAAATTTTGACTAAAAAAATAAAAAGAATGAAAAGAATTTCAATTATATGCGGACAGATAAAAAACATTTCTTTTTGTTTAGGGTATTTGTTGAAACTAAAAATAAATGTGAGACTAAAAATACGATAATAAAGTCCTTGGGTGATTAAAGGTGATCAAATGAACCTTAAACTTTTCAGCCGACTGCTGACCATTGTCAAATTGATAACAAATTTTAAAATACGCACACTAAAGGTCTAAAGAAAGGTCAAAATGAAGAAATAACATGCGAGTCACAACAAAGGCCGGACAGCTGACCTCAGTTCAAACACAACAAACACACACACACACACACCACAAACACTAAATTGTGTTGATATTGAAATAGAATTTGCTTTGGGCTGATAACAACATGATGAAGAATGTCTTCATTACTACTTATACATATTGTTAGACCGACACGACGCCCTGTAACTTTATCTATGTGTCAATTTATATTTGTTCGACGAGCCATTATATTTATTATTGTTGAGTGAGTGTGTGTGGGTGTGTGTGTGTGTGTGATGAGTGTGAAGTGTAGTTTGCATGTTTGCGTCTACATCTAATCAATAATAAATGCGCCTGGTCTGGTCTGGTCTGGTAATCGTAAACGTAGCTGCACTTTGACCTTTTGCTGCTGCTGCTTCTTATACCATACTTTGTCTCGTAAAAATAAATAAAATGAATTTCTTTTCTCTCGCTCATCCTAATCGCATTTGGTTGTCGTATTTGTTTGGCTTTGTGTTTATCAGTGATTTGACTGAGGGGCGTGAAACATTTTACTGCCGCTGCTGAACTCTGAACTCTGCCTACCACACAGCTCCCCCCTACCCCCTCTCCCAACTCCTTGGCTAACAATAACTTGACGTAAAAAGCATGTTGTACATATACTTTGTGCTCCCACTGTACTCCTTAGTTTGAAGGCCAAATCCATTTGCTGTAATTTCGGATAATGTTATTGGCCTGGTAAGTACGCATTAATTATTTGCATAACTCATAAGCCACAGCTTTTGTTAATCACAGCGATTTATATATTTAGAGACAAAACACTTAATAAGCAGCTGCAACATTAAGTGGCAGCTACAAAAAACAAGTTATATAGATATGGCGAGAAGTAGTGTAATTCATTGAGAAATATAATATGTTTTGTTGGTTAGTAGTACGATTCAATTCTTAATCATATTGAAGAGTATTCAACATAGAAAAATGTAGGGTGAAAGAAGTACGACCTGATCAAACCAGAAATAAATTAAAAATAAATTTCTGACTGATTTTACCGATTGCCACTTTATATAGAATTAATAAACATACATCTGTAATATGCATACATAGTTATATCAAAACCCTTTCATATAAAAGATAAATGAAAATATACAAAAAACCATATAAAATGGAATACAATTTTGTTATTTTGCATAAAAGACAAATTATTATATATTTATTAATAATAAAATGCATCAGAAGTTATATTACATTGTTTGTAATTAGGATATTTTGTAATTTTAGAAAATACAGTTCCATTACTCGAACTTCTACAGCTCGAATTTCTCTCTAACTCGAGCTAAATGAGTGGCAGTAAAATTAATAAACTTAAGAAAAATAACTCTATAAGTCGAATATCTGCATAGCTCGAACCTTTTCTATGGATAATGATGATTCGAGTTAGGGAAGTTCAACTGTATTTAAAAATGTTATAGTCAAAAATGTAATGAATTCTAATATATCAATATATTTCTTCAAAAGATACATATGTGATGTGTTGAATCACTTCCTATATCGCACAAATATCTTTAATCATTGCCAATTCTATCATTTATCTATTGATACGTAAGTGATTTTTAGGCTCTCTTTTCAATTATCGCTTTCAATTGAAATTTTTGCGTTCGCAGGCAAAAATCGTAGCCTACTTTTGTGCGTTGCTTTTGCTTTTGTCGTTGCTTTTCCTTTGACTCTCTTTCCTTTCAGCTCTTGGCTTTATAAGCAGGTCAATCAACTGTCAATGGCAGTACAAGAACCCCTTTTGGCTATTGTGTTATTTGTGCTATTGTTGTTATTGCTTTTGACTTGTTTTTGCCTTTGGTTTTTAGCCACATTTGTGAATTTGTCTTTGACAGCTGGAAAAGCTTTTGTGTGTATTTTTCAAATGCATTCGAATTTCGGTTCATGGGCCGCGGCTCAACGCCCAAACACGCCCCTAACGTTTTGTGTTTGTCACTAATTTGACAACTATATCACAAAACACACACATATACACACACAAACACACACACACTCTTACAAACATTTGGCAAATATTGAAACATTTCTGTTTTTGTCTCTTACTCTTTTTTATTTGCCTTTATGGATTGTTTTACATGCTTGTTTGTCCTCCCACACACACGCACAAACACACAGATACAATCACACATACAGAGCAAGATATGCATATCTATAAATTTTCTATATGTGCACATGTGTATTTTGTGCAACCAACAACAACAACAGCAATAACAAAAAAAAATTGTCAAGATATTTGTCATTTAGTCAATGACATTTATTTTCATGTTCTTTGCCAGTTCTTTTACTTTATTTGTAATATCCTGTAATTGGCTTGCGTGAGAGGTATATAAATAAGTAACATAGGATTGTATTACACAATTAAATTTTTAAAAATTTTATAAAAACAGTTTTTAATAAAATTTGTAATAGGTTGGGCAAAAAGAAATATCGTGTTTGTGTTCGAAATTAGACGCTATATTTATTATGCTAAGAATAATTTTTTTATACATATTTTTGAACACAAATTGTACTTTATTTGTCAAATGAAATTTCTCCATATTATGCATATATTTAATTTATATATTTGATTCTAATTTTCCTTTTAATTAAACTTATTAATTAAACCTTTTAATTAAACTTATCTCTATTTGCATACAGTGTTATTTATAGGGTGTTCATTGTTCAGCATTAACATATTACTATAAATATATAGATATATATATTTTTGACTTTTTTTTCTGCATGTTTTGTTGCCAGAATGCGACAATACCCAATGCTGCTGTCCATTGTCGTTACGATTGTTGCTGTTGTTCTTGTTGTTCTTGTTGTTGTTGCTGCTGTAATTGAAGCATGTAATGCAAGCAGCCCGCCCTTTGGCTGCACCCGCCCTACCCTAGTCGACCCCTCTTAACTTGTCACACAAAAGCTTTTGGGAACATTTTGGCAACTGCTGTTCTCGATATATAATGACCTCGAGGCAATGGCAATAACAAGAACAACAAGAACAACAGGAACAACAGATATACAAACGAGCTTTGCCTTTTGGTTGAGTGCACTTTGTCTACATGTAACTATGTGTGACCGACCAACCGACGGACGGACAGACAAACTGATTGTTGTTGTTTGTGTTTGCTCAACTACATAATCATCTATTAGTATTTACATAAAACTACACTTGTTTGCATTTAAGCGGCAAGCGCCAAGCGGATTATTCTCAATCTCTTCACAGCAGCGAACCGACAAAAGAAATCCCCAAAATACACACACAACCATAAGTATAACAGATTTCTTTTTTGGCTTTTCAGGCAACAATTGGCAAATATATAGTGTAATTGATGCATTGTATTTTGGCATTAAATATGTGGCAAGTCAGCCTTTAAGACTCCATTAAGTCGCATTCGAGCATGTCTTTTGCTCAGGCGTGCAAACTAAAAGCTCGAAAATAAGATTCTTTGTTTTTGTATATTTATCTGCTATTTATGCTTCAAGTGTTTTAAAACAAACACTATAGAATTCAGCTGGCAAAATGCTTTTTAATTTGTAAATACTCTGCATATGTATTATTTAGTGAAAATACAATTGATTATGCAATTTATTCTGTAACAATAACTATTTAAATAATTGATAATAACATTAAAACCTGCTCAAAACTAAACGTATAACAAAAGAAAATTAGTAAATAAATTACTATGAAAAGCCTTTGGGTCCTATAGAATATTAAAAATTATTTTGGCATTTAAATTTGCTTTTTTTCTTAAGCTGTAACGTAACGAATAATTACAAAATATGTGCCAAAACTTTAGCATACATTTTAAATTTAATTTAACCTAAAAATTACAATTTTAGAAATAAATTACTTAGCTTTTATAAAAAATTAATGTTATTAATAGAGAAATTTAGTAATGACTTTTTTAGAGCGAATAACAAAGTCAAAAGCACTTTTCTATTTAGTTTATTGTGTTTTTAGATTATGCATCCAAAGGCAGTTGGCAGTGCCTTTGGGGAGTTGACACAAAAATCATAGATACACACACGCACACACACACAATCAGCAATATTATTGTCCAGCTGCAACATTGATAAGCCTTTGTCTGTCCCAATATACATATCTTTTGGCCTGTGTCTTATTCATAATTAAAGCACAAGTCCAGCCTATATTTAGATGTTGCTAGACTTATATAAGTTTATGCACATATGTGTATATACATATATGTATATATGTCATGTGAATGACAATTTGCAAGTGCTCAATGTCTCAATAACTGTTGGGAAATGCAAATATTTTCCGTTCTAGTTCTATGAAATTTAAACATGAATTTTAGTTATTTATTGTTTTGTTATTGTTGTTCTTGCTGTTGTTGTTGTTGTCGTTGGCAAATGCATTTTAATATTGCAGCATTGAATTTGTTATGCAAAAATGTGTGTCTATCGCATCAGTCAATGCGATTACACAGAACACACAGAGATATGTGATAGATAAATGAGCGAAATTGAGAGAGGAATTGGAAAATTATGCATACGCCGTGTTGGATACGGCCACATAATTTAGCATTTATTATTACATATTATTATGATTATGATTGTGTTATTTAATTTAATTTGAATACTGATTTCCTTTTTTTTGCTATCTCTCTTTCTCTTGCGCTCTCTCTTGCTCTCGCTCTGGCAGTGGCTTATATGCTAAGCTCTGCTGAGTGACTTGGCCAAGTGTTTGGCACTCCAAATATTTTGAGGGTTGTCTAAATATGCGTGTGTGTGTGTGTGTGTGTGTGTGTGTGTGTGTGTGTGTGTGTGTGTGTGCGTGTTGCCAAAATGTCTTCGATAATAGAAAATATAATCAAAGCGCTATAAAAATGACATTTAACATGCGGCGTGCGTCGCCAACGCGTCTCGTCGTCTCCCAGAACTTCTTCAGCTGCCCTCGCCTCCCCTTGTCTTTTTGCTACTCGTCTCTTCTTTTTCTTTTGGAGGGTTGTCTTTGGGTCTGCTGCGGTTTTTATTTCATTTCACTTCGTTGAGGGTTGGAACTCAATTTACTTGAAAACGCATCAAACAGCAAATTTTATGAATTTACAACGTTTCGGTTTTTTGCTTTCCCCCCCAAAGTCAAGTAACTCCCCTTCACACACACACACACACACACACACACACACTCTACTCATGTTATACACATTTTTTTCTCTCTCTCTGTCTTTTTTCGGGGTCACTGCGGGGCGACAATTTGTATGCGTGTGTGTCATGCAAGTGTAATAGAAAGCAAAGCTGATGGGTTGGATCCTTTGGTGAAGGGGGGAACACACAAAGGAAGCTGCTGTGGTTTCTACTCTCGAGCTGTTGCCATAAGGCAAATGGCAAGAGTAACCACCAACCAGACCAGACCAGACCAGACCAAATGACTTTGAGGTGTGAGAGTAGCTTGGGCAAACGCCTTTTGCTCTTGATAATGGGCACATTGGTTTGCGGCACTAGCTGTCACTGACTGTATGGTGACAATTCCCTCTCCATGTGTGTGTGCGTGTGTGTTAGCCAAGTTTAGATAGCAAGCCATACATATAGTCGTGACAATCAAATGGTATACATATTTAGAAATTGATTGATATGAACTCTACAGTATATTGACTAGAGAATGCACGGATTAAAGTGACAATGAAGGTTGTTGGTTATAGCATTTGCTAGAGAATGAGCAGAATATCAAATGACTCACAAGCTAACGAACAAGACAGTAAAAGTCAAGGGAGTGCAATGATTTGCCACTGAGAGAGTGAGAGTGTCAAAATGTCTATAATTGGCTAAGTAAGTGACCATGGAGTGACGTCGAGTGTTATTTATAGTGATATGTAGAGCAATCATAATTTATTTGAGTATGCATTGGTTAGATGAACTTAGAATATCTATATACTTGTATATGGTTTAGTAATTCAAATAGTCTCCAATTGCTTGCCATATATTTAGAAGTCATATCTACTTCACATCATCACTATCTATTAAAATTTCGCGCTCAAAACTGCATTGCTTGAAGAATGGACCAAAATTACGATAGAAGTGGCCAAAAGTTGGTCGAATCCATTCCAAAAAGGATAGAAATAGTGCTTGATCAAAGGGATTGTAAGACCAAGTACTATTTTTTGTTGTTTGATTAAAAACTAAGCTTTAAAAATAGTTTTTTTAAGTGGTTGTAATAAGTGTGGCATTGTTTTTTTTGTTGATTTCTAAGTTTTTAATTATTACAAAATGTTGGCAAAAATTTTTTTTAAAATAAATGAATTCATATTTTATAAATTGAAACATCAGACATTTAAATTTTTTTGATATCTCGTTTAGTTTAGATTTTAAGGACGTCGCAACTTTTTTGAAGGTTCTGGTTGAAATAAGCCGTGAGCCACTGTATATTTGTATAATTAACCAAAGACTTAATTGTCATCGAATTGTAAATGCAAAAGTTATTCAAGAAAATATGTACAAAACACGATGCGACTAAGAAAATCCATTTATTTTTATGATATATTTTTACAAACATTATTTTTTGTAAAAACATCAATAAGTTCCGACTCAAATGTCCTTTACTTTCTTCAAAATGTATTTCACTTATTTGCCCAAAAATCCTCTTAAATTTAACAGATATTATTGGCAACATCTTTCAGTTCCGCTTGCTAAAATGTTGCCAAGTCTTTGTGCAGGAAAAGCATAGAATTTTCTTTAGTTTTTCATGGCAAAGTTTTTCACTTTGGCTATTTAAGAGAAGGCGGTGTCCAAGTTTAAGTGGCTTGTGGCGCTTTTTAGGTGGCACGTTTCAAAGAAGTGCTCTCTCTCTCTCTGTTACACTCACTCTTTCTCTCTCTAGCACACATAAGTGAGTGTGTGCCACATATGTGTCAGTTGTGTGTGTGTTTGTGTGTGTGTGTGTTGCTGCGTTTGAACTTTGCTGCAGTTGATCAAAAATTCATTTTCAAAAACTTGCCATAAAAATGCGAGCTTTATGTACCTATGTGTGTGTGTGTATGAGACTAAATGTGTGTGTGTGCTAGTGTGTGTATGAGAATATATTTGTGTGTGTGTGTGTGGGAATTTGTAAGTCGCTCTCTCTCTCTGCATAGTTGATGCAGCAACTAACTTGAGACTTTATTACTTAGCCCAGTGATCAGTGTTGTTGTTGTTGTCGTTATTGTTGTTGCTGCTGCAACTGTTGCTGTTGTTGCTTCACGTCGCGCTCGTCGACATGTCGTTGACAGCGTTGTTAACATTTTTATAACCAAACTTTATGCGTTCCACCTTACCCCATTCCCCTCCCCATGGGTCTCTGGAGTGGGTGCGAGTATTTTTCGGGAGTTGCCACTGGAGATGCCAAATTGCTCGTCATGAAAACATATGAAACCGACCGGAAAAAAAGCGGAAAAAGCGATGAAATGAACAAATATTATATTTTTTCCAGAAAAGTGTTGATTTTTAACTTCTACATAGATTTTCTAAGCAAATTCAAATTGGTTTAAATGCGACTGTTTGTTTCAATGCGTAAAGACTCACAAAAAATACAATAGCGCTGAGAGATTCCTTGTCAAGTATAGCAAATGCTAGAGCATCGATCGAGCTTAGTCCACAGTGCAAATCTACACTGAAAAAAAAATAATTTTCAAATTTTGACTTAAATTTTCGATTTTAGCATGCAATATAGTTATAATATTTATAATTGTCAAATTTAGAAATTAAAACCCGAAATTGAATCAAGTGCAGTCAAACTTCCCTAACTCGAATCACCAGTATCCAAAGAAAAGGTTCGAGTTATGGAGATATTTGACTTAAACTTTTTTTTTAAGTTTATTAATTTTACTGACACTCATTTTGCTCGAGCTAAAAAGAAATTCTAGTTATAAAAGTTCGAGCTATGGAAGTTCAACTGTATTTCCGCTGGGCTAAAGTTTCTATTATTATTTCTTTTATTTTTTATGTGTATTAGTCTTGGGTAAATTCTTTATTAACATTTCACGTACATATGTGTTCTTATCATTCTTAAATATTTGTAGACTAGATTTTATTTTATTATTTTTTTGTTTTCTTTTTGTTGTACTAAACAAGTGTAAAGTTACATTGATTGTTATTATTATTTATAGTAACCTTACACAAGCTAGATTTCCGTATAGTGAATGCATAATAATTTTTCCGTCCAAAGCAGTTTTAAGCAAGAACAGTTCTATCCCAAAAAAAGCTAAATGAGCAGCACTGTTAGCCGCCAGTGATGATGTTTTATGCACGCACGTTGCACGTTTCGCGCTGCACATTGCACAGGTTGCACACGTTGCTAGCTGCGAGTTGCGAGCAAAGTCAAAGTTGCAACTAAAGCGACCTCGGGTCACATTTAGCCAGGCAGTGAGGCAGACAACAACTACAGCAACAACTACAACTATATGTGACAGCGGCGGCAAGTTGCCTGGTTGCGGCAGCTTGTTAGCGAAAGTGTTGCAGTTGCCACATCATGGGATGATGGCAGCTGTTGTTGCTATTGTTATACCCGTTACTTATAAAAATAAGTAAAAGGGGATATTGTATTCGTTGCAATGTATGTAACAGGGAGAAGGAAGCATCTCCGACCCTATAAAGTATATATATTCTTGATCAGCATCAACAGCCGAGTCGATATAGCCATGTCCGTCTGTCCGTCTGTCCGTCCGTCCGTCTGTCCGTCTGTGTGAGCACCTAGATCTCAGAGACTATAAGAGCTAGAGTAACCAAATTTGGCACACAGATTTCTATAAACCCCACGCAGATCAAGTTTGTTTCAAAATTTTGCCACGCCCCTTTCCGCCCCCGTAAATCGCGAAAAGCCACCACACGCATAGTTTTTAAGCTATTAGGATTTTTTAACTCATTACAGATAGCTACTATTATTACCTATCATCTTATTAAATCATAACAAGATCGGACAAATAGAAAGGTGGTAATGGTTGATTAAAGATTTTAAGCAATATAAGTGCCTAAAAGCATGTAATAAAAAATTTTAAATTTATTTAAGAAAGTAACGGGTATCCTATAGTCGGGAGCTCGACTATAGCCTTTCCCACTTGTTGTTATTGTTGTTGTTGCTGCTATTGTTGTTGTTGCTGCTGTGTTTGACGGCTTCGCGTTGGCACTTTTTTGGCCTATTGGCTTTTATATGTATGTATGTATAGCTTTTCTTGTTCTTGTTGTTGCTGTTGCTGCTGTTGTTGTTGTCACCATCATGATGATGACCTCATTCTGTCCCCGCCCGCCCCCTTAGCGCAATTTAATTTACGGAACTATCTGCGTTCTGCAAAGTTTGTCTGTCTGTCACTTTGTTGCCACCATTGTTGTTGTTGCTGTTGTTGACTATTTTCTGGCTAGGCTTTCTCGCTTGTTGGCGGCATTGTTATTTGCACACCAAAAACAAAAAAACTATGCGCCTTACCCCACAGCTTTCAGTCCCCCTCTAAGCCCCTCTCTCTCTCCCACTCTGTCGTCTCGCTTTTTGGCCTGATGTTATCAGTTCGATCTGCGCATTTGCATGCCAAATGAAGGACGGGCCAAAAACGGGGGGACCACACTGCATTTGGGGCGGGGAGGAGGGAAGGAGAGAGTGAGGCGGGGGCCAATGTAATGTTTGGGTAATGCTTCTCTATTCTTTTTAGAGGTCATGATGGTAGCTTTGCGTCAACCCAAAGTGGCTGTGCATATGGCCAGAGGATGTGGGAAAGAGGCCAAAAGGGTCAATGGTAAAGTGGGGCGGCCCAAGTGCAGAGCGTGTGTTGGGAGTGAGAAATGAGACAAGAGGCAACTTCTAATGGGCTTCGCTTTGGGTGCCTTTTGTGTGGCATACAGAAAAAGAGACAGAGGGAGAGAGAGGAAGACAGAGAAAGAAAGAGAGACAGAGAGAGCTGCTGTAAATTGACGGCAATCTAAAAATGGAGAATCAAGTTTCAGATAACAGTGATCGCATTTTATATATGGACATGTAGGGATTATAACAATTAGGAAATGTCTTACATGGAGAAAATTTATAGTTTAGAATAAAAATTTACAAATCATAATATAAATACTCGTACACTTTTATTTACTTTAAAAGCTATTATAAGTCAAGTCATTAAAGTAAAAAAAATATATTTGGAAAGGTTGTTTAAATTTCGTTTGAATGATGCAAAAATTTCCTTAACCCATTAAGTATCCTTGAAAAATTAGAGTTTTTGTGAACGTCTACATTTTTAACTTTTATCCTCGATTTTGAAAAAAGCATTATTTTGATGCAAAAAATTCTTGGAACAATTCTAAGAGTAACTGCCAAAAAATATTTTTCCTAGTATTCTTTATAATATTTTGAAAATCCTAAAAATTACTATTTTAACCTCTTTTTCCTACTTTTCACACAAAAAGTTGCAATTGTAGATATTGAATATCAAATCCGAATAATTCATTTATAGATTTTACTAAGAAAAGGTTCCATAATAATATCTAAAATAGATCTGAACTTCAAAGTCCTTTCTTTATTCCTTAAATTTTTTTGAACACTTTTCTGTTTTCAATTTTCAACCCTTTTCCAGGATTGTATCTATTCTTCCACATAAGCCATCATTTCAATTTTAGATTAAAATCTTTTTATTTTGCAATTTTACAATTTCCTTTAAAATACATACTTGCAACAAATTAGCTTTACTTCCCTTCCCTTTTATTTTTTTATTTTTTTTGTTTTACCCCCCGCGTAGTTCAGCCAATTGTAATTTCCTGCTGCATATGCTTAAAAATATTTATCGAACTCTTTGGCCAACCAATGGGGCCATCAATTTAATTTACCGAGTTGCATGCAACTCTTGAGATGCATTATTTAAGCGGCGCCACACACACTAAGTCACAATGACACAGATCCCTGCTCGGGAGCCTTGCATTTTATGATATATAATTGTCTCAAATTACAGCTGACAAAACTTTCGCTCAAGCAAAATCAGAAAAAATAAGGAAACAAATTGAAGCGAGCAACTTCTTGCATTTCAAAATAATCGCTTTGTTTTGTTTTTTTTGATTCGTGTGAGCTAACTCAAATTAATGTCACGGCAGGTGGGCGAAAGGTGGGCCAAGAGTCCAGTCCGTTGCCGTTGGCCAATTAAAAGCCATATTTTTTTTTAATTGCATTTCCTTGGCATGTGTCACACTCAGTTATTATCATTTTCAATGCTGGGCGAATTACGAATTTATGTTGAAATTTACAACTGATTGGAACAGACTTTTTAGACATTTAAATGAATATCTAATACCAGCGGTTAATTCTAAAACTGCCTGTCTAGTTTAATGACAACTTGACAGGCCAAATAATAATAGTCCTTTGCAAATGTTGAATCTTTCAATGCCATCAAAGTATCATATTATAAAAAAAATACAAAAGGTACAGTATTAAATGGTATTTCAGTTTTAAAGAACATCAATACTATTGATAACAATATCGATTATATATTTTTTTAGATTGTTGTAATTGGTTTATTAGCACAAAATAAAATATATTTAAAATGTGTGTGCATTGCATATAGTATATAGTAAAATATATCTGTGTATACATAACACACATAAAGTTTGGCTTGATTGTTATGTTTGTTTAAACTTTTTTCGAGCTCAATTAAAAATTGTTTATTTAATTCGTGGCAGTTGTGCGTTTTAATTTTAATTAAATACATATTTTTTTGTATATATTTCAGGAGTCGACAATGAAATGGAATACAATTGAATTTTCAAAGTGGAAATTGTGAATAATGCAAGTTGGCATTCTATGTGAATGGGGCTATATTATATTAACAATGAATCTACACAAGAGTATGTGCATATATAACTTTAGATACAATCATGATATTGAATAAATGTGAAGTTTATTTAATTACAAATGTATTATTAAAAAAACTACAGAGCCCATACATGCATGTATATTTAAATTTGACTATTATTATCTGGGGTGCCACAGAAATCTCTTTCACCTGAATTTGACGTACATTTGTATGAAATTTACGTCATTTTTCAGGTGAAAGAGATTTCTGTGGCACCCCAGTATATTTAAAAACATATTTAAATGGATTTATTTGGTTGTATGTTTTCTTCTTAATAAGTAGGTTTAGTTTAGTTTTAGTTTTAACAATTGGTTTTCTTATGCTTTTGATTTTTATTTATTTTTATTTTTTTTAAAGCAGTAGGCAAATAAATATTATCATATATAAAAGATTAAAAAAAAAGAGTTAAAAATACTACATTAATTAAATCAACGTATAATTAATCAAATTTGTACCTGAAAGATAAAGACTTTAATAATATGCCTTAATTTAAATATAATTTAAAGTGGATAATTATTTTAATTCAATATTTTTGAATATTTAAGTTAGTTTCTCCATTCAGAGATACGTTTTAAATTTACTCTGCTTTTGATTTCGATTTAGAGTATATGAATTAGCGACAGATACGTCTCCCTTACCAAAATGTACAATTATAAATAGATCACAGCGAAAGGCAAGAAAACTGGCTCAGGTTCAATTGCCTTTAAAGTGAAGCAAATTCTCGGAAAACTTAATGCAAAAGTATAATAGTGTTTAATGGACGGTATCTGGAGCCCACATAAAAGTTCGGGCTACCAGTGTTGGGCTCAGCATGAAGAGTCTACAAACTTTTTTTTGGGAAGCCAAAGTCAATTCATGAAAATTATGAAACCCGCTTTTCAGCCAGCAACATTCCAATGTTGCTATCGTTCTCGTTGTCGTTGTTGCTGTCGTTGTCGTCGCCAAACATCTCATGGCATGCCAAAATAAAAGCCAATCTTAAAAGACGCCCACGCGACAAAGCCGAAACGAAGAAGAAGAAGAAGCAGAAACCCGGCCAAGACGAATGAGAAGTTGAAGACGGAGTTGGGAAAAGATGCGTTTAACTGTAAGAGATGTTGGTATGGTATGGGTTTTGGGTCGGGCTATGCCGCTCCTTAGGCCCAGCCTTTGTTGTAGTAATATCAAGGCAAATATCTCAAATTTCAATGCACATTTTAGCCAACAGATGAAAACGAGGCAAAGGCAAAGGCAACAACAAAAATGTATGTATATATGTACACATAAGTATAAATCTCGACCGGCCTGCTGGCACACATTTCAGCGTCATCATCAACGGTGCCCAGCCCAGGAAGCTGGACTGGAATCGGAACCATGACTGTGACTGAGAATCTCACTGAGAATGGTTCTGAGATGGTTCTCTGGCCCAGTCTGAAGGGTTGTCCGTCCTGTGTCGTCGTCATCATCATCATCGTGTGTGCCGCCCATCAAACCAAACAGCTAAAAATGGTAGGAAGTCCAAATGTATCTTTGTATCTCATTTTGAGTATCTCTAAATATGCACGTGTGTGTAAAAGAGTAAGTGTGTATGTGTGTGTGAGCATGTGAAACCGCAAAAAAAAGGCTGAAAAGTACTGAATGCACTGAAACTGGCTTGAAAACTCGACTCTCGTCTCTCGACTCACGGCTCACTTAGTCATCAACGCAGAGGGAAACCGCAACGTGTCCCATTTTAAGAGAACCAAGAGTAAAAAGATAGTGAGTGCTGCGTACCCCGAATGGTCATAAAGCAACAACAACAACAACAACAGTAACAACAACAAGAAGAACAGTAACAACAACATGAAGAACGACAGGCGATATCCTTGAGTGCCTTGGCCAGTGCCAGTGCCAGTGCCAGGCCATTAGCCGCAAACGAGAAATGAAGATTATCTAAAAGATACATGCGACGACGGACGATGGACGATGAACGAACGAACGAACGAACGAATGAAGCCAGCCAGCGAACTGAGCGAGTTTCATTACAACGAAAATTTGTATACCCTGTAGCACAAAAATTGTGTAAAATTGGGTATGCTGTAGCTATTTATTAATAAAAAGTCAGCGATCAATTGACCTCAAAGTAAATGATACACATCTTTTAAACCAATTGAACTTGAGGATCTTTAAAGTTAAAGTTTAGAGGCTTTTTAGGGTTCTTCATAAAATTAATGCTTACGAGAAATAATGAAAGGGTGAGAGAAAGAGAATTTTCTATGTTCCTTTTTAATAGGTATCAATAGGAATTCAAGGACATTTAAATTTTCATGTTTCTCCAGAAACTAACTACGAAGTCATCCAAATATTGACCACAAAATAAGCCTTGAATGAAGTGAACATTTTGATCAGCTTTTCTTATATTTACTCATAATATCTAATTTCATATCACCTCAGTGAATTTAGAGTTTTAAATGCTGACAGGATTCTCCAGAGGTTTCAATGATATCCAATGATTTTCAAATAATTTCTTCAATCTCTCTGAGTACAATAGCAATTAACTGTTGAGTTTTAAAAGAAATATTGAATTGTTCTTGTATTTATTCATATGAATCTGTCCCATGTTATCTGATTTAGTTGCATTAACCTGCAGTTCTCAAAGATACGAAGAGATTGCTCTATCTTTTGTCACTTCGTGCAAGATATATCCCAACTGAAAAGTGTGTTTTAAACATCACTGGACTCTATCTATTTTCAACTTATCTTAACTTAATTCAACTCAACTTTACCCATCTCATCTCAGCCAGAAAAAATTCCATCAAAAGTTGTAACGTCTTGCCGAAAATGATATACAGTTGAACTTCCCAAACTCAAACTTCTATAACTCGAATTTCTCTCTAGCTCGAGCTAAATGAGTGGCAGTAAGATTAATAAACTTAAGAAAAATAACTCTATAAGTCGAATATCTCTATAACTCAAACCTTTTCTTTGGATAATGGTGATTGGAGTTAAAGAAATTCGACTGTATTTCAAATACAATACTTAATTCAAAAATGTTTTCCATTTAAGCCGAACTAACTTTTATTTTTGTCACATTTACACAGATTCTGCTAGTCGAGCACTCGAGTTAATGAATAACTATATGCTGACTGAGCAACTCTATAATTTGTATAAATCAGATGCCTTTCATTCAGTTATAATTTAACAATATTGAACTAGATACAAGGTATCTGCTAGTCATGTACACTCAACTAGATCATTCCTTTACTGTTGTTGTTGTTGTTGCTGTAGTTTTGTTTCAGCGCCATTGTGTGGACATCTTCCTCAGTTGTCGGCTGGTGTCCGAAATGTAACTTATGCCACAGCCAAAAGCTGATGGCTATGAGCCGCCTGCATTTCATTTCACATGCATTAGTCGGACGACGAGGTGTGGAGCTCAAAAGCTGAAGAGGGTGTAGGGGTGGAGGAGGCAGGAGGGTAGGGTAGGGGAGGGTAGGGGGCAGTGTGATGTGGTATGGTAGCCCGGGGTAAGAGCTGAGCCTGGCGCGAAGCGGCTTTTGTGGCCTGGCATTGGAGGCGCCATTGTTTGGCATACTTTACACACACACACACACACACAAACACACACACATTCGTATACATATTCATGTGTGTGTGTGTTGAGCCTAGTTTTCGCATAGTTACAGTTACTGGCCGCCAGGCAGACAATGGCACACAAAAGCTACAACTGCAACAATGTTGTTGCTGATGATGATGATGATGATGATGTTGATAATAATTATGATGATGATGAAGATGAGTTGCCTGTGCTGCATTGAACGTACATATTGTTGTCTTTGTTACTCTCGTTGCTGCTGTGGTTGTTCTTGCATTGCATAATTGTTTTATTAGCTACATTTGCCTAAGCCAAAATCCGTGCCCAGTTTTGTGGACTTTGTGTATCTTGCAGATACAAGTACGTGCATACTCAGTTAGCTCTCTATCTCTATTTCTTTTGCCCCGTAAATGTTTGCAACTTTGGCCACAATTCGTTTCCTTGCATAAAGAGTAGATCAGGTCATAGGTAACAATGCAATGTAGACATACATTTTGCATTTTTCTGTTCTGAAACCATATTTGGATTTCATTGTTATGTGACATTGCATCCATTTGATTTCTTCTTTTGAAATTCATTTGCTCTTATTCTGCACTTGCCAATTATTATACGTATTTGTTGTTGTCTATTCATTTTGTGTGACATGTTTCACTGCATTTGATTTTAAATTATCGACAGACACTATTTGTTGTTATTACTATTGTTGGCAAACAATTAGAAATTGGAAGGAAAACAACAGAAGCATGCTTAAATTAAACAACAAAATTGCACTTCTTTTCGGTTGAAAATTAGCAATAAAATCATTATCAAAAGTTATGTTTCTTAAGGGATAGAAACTTGTTTATTAAATATTAAAAAAACCAAAGAAACACGAAAAATAATTGAAAATATATTATTTTTGAGGTTTCTTAACTTGATCATTATAGCTTAAATTTTAAACTAATTTTCAAAAAATACATACCTGTTAAATAATGATTAGTAATTACATTTTTTTGGTTTAAAAGTCGAACTAATAATTAAATTACGATTATTTTCGGTGTTGCCCAATTATTTAATGATTACGATTACAAAAAATCAAAAATAATCTAAAGCTATTACAATTATTCAAGAATAATCAGCACAAAAAATTAAAAATAATCTTTTTGAGTATTCGGATTATTTTTGATTTTTACTGATTATTTCTGATTATTTATGACTATTTAGTAAAAAAAAATTATTTTAAATTTTCACATTCAAAGTAGCCAAAATAATCAGAAAAAATAAAAAATAATCCGAAATAATCAGAATGATTATTTTTGATTATTTTGGATTTCTTAGAATTATTTTTGAATAATTGTAAAAATGATTTTTTGTAATCGTATTCATTATATAATCACAAATTTTTCAACAGTGAATTATGTAGTCACTACGATTATTTCCAAGAATAATCTAATTGATTAGTAATTCTAATCAAAATTTAACAGATATTTCCTTAAACATAGCTTACGATATTCACTTCAATATTAATCCACATATTAGAATATGTACATGAATTGAACAACTTGAGTTTGAGTTTGGAGAGTTTAAACCAATCTAAGCCACAATTTGCTTAACTGTGGCAGCACGTCTTGGCTGAAACTTTCTACCAACTATTGATAAACTGTTTGTTGGCTGCACTCAATACTCAATACTCGATACGGCATTGTTACTCCCGCATCTCGAGCTTCCGGCTGCAATTTAACTTGGCTCAAAGGCGATTTACAATTTGATTTATTGCAGCTGAGCACAGAGCAGCAGACAAACACACAGACCGAGAGACAGCAAAGTCAGCTGTTGTTGCAGTTAGTAACTAGCAGATACATATGTATCTATATATCTGTATCTGTATCTTGCGTTTTGTATCTTGTAACAAACCCAAACTTGACGCTGATGAGGTATAAAAAAAGACTGTAAAATAGTTTGTTACCAAGCCAAGCAAATAAGCAGCTATTTGACTGCCAATAATAAAAAAGCAACAGCAATAATAATTACAACAACAACAACAGCAGCAACAACAACAACAACCACATTTGCCGGCTGCTGCTTTGATCAATCAACCGTCAAAATTATAGCTGCATGTTGTGCCCCGTGCCACCATCGAACCATCGGAGTTTCTCTGCTACCTCTCCCTCTCCCCCTCTCCATCATCCGTCTTTCTCTCCTTCTCCATTCCCTCCCTTCCTCGTTCCCGTTTCTATCTCCGGCGGGAGTCGCGGATGCAATTACAAGCATTTCCACGTGCCGCTTCATTGGAGCTTCAGCTTCAGCTTCAGTATCAGCTCACGGCCTGCACTGACAGTAGCCGTTAGTTAGTACCCCCTTCCTGCCTCTCCCTCCCTTCTCTCTATCTCTATACGCCCCTTCCCTCTTTTATCGCACTCCCGCCTGTCACTGTCCATGGCTAAATAGAAATTTATTGGTCACCGCCATACGCCCAATGTGTGTGTGTATGTGTGTGTGTGCACTGAGAAAAAACTGAGCTAACAAAGTGGCAGCATAATTAGGTCTGTCGATGCCTTTCGATTGCTTATAAATATTGAAAGAAACTTGGTTCAACATGAAATGAGATAGCTTGACTGACGGTTGAATTCAACCCAATTTCTGCCGCTGTTCGGCTAGTCGAACAGGCAAATTTTTAATTTTCAGAGCGATTTTTTTATGTGAGCCAATGTATTCAACTTCAAATGGAAAATAAAGAAAATTAGAAAATCAAGAATATGTTCTCTCTGGTCATCCCATATCTAAAAATAAAACTTTTATTTAAATTTAATTAAAAAAAAAATTTAAGGTTTTTTTTTTAATGTTTAACCTTATATTCGATTTAAGAAGGTCCAAATTAGCCTAGAAAATTGGTTTTTAACGAAAAACACACTAATTTTTTTATCGCGGCATAAAATGGGTTAAAAAACGATGCGTTACAGTTTATTAGGTTTTTATTGAAACATATGAATTTTAATTACAATTTATTTTATTTTTTATATCAAAATATTTATTATGTTTTTTATTATTTTCCTAGCCATGTTCATAATTTGACATGGAACTATTTTAGTATATGAATACTTGAAAAATTGAGAAAAATAAGGGGAAATTAATACACTCTAATCTAAAAGAACTTTGTCTGCGTCTAAACATTATATTGTAAAAACAAATCAATAAAACTGCAACAAATATAAATATGTATACTAATTTTGTTAGAAGATGTACATATGTTTAAGAAAGGTAATGACTTTAAAATATTTGGAAATTGATTTTAAAATAATTATTTCATTACATTAATTTAGTTTTCTTTCGTACAATATACATATTTTTACAATGTACATTTATGCATTTTATTCAAGTAAACCTTTAATACAAGTTAGTTTAATTATGTACTCAATTCAGATTATTTGATTAATTTATAACAAAGTACATATTGAACATAATTTTATTACGTATATTATTTGCTAACATTGGCATTTTATACTTTAATCCTCAAAATGCATGCTTATGAAACAGATTGTCATTATAGTATTTAAATATTTATTTAAACGCATTAATTAATATACATAAATATATATATATACCATGTACAATTTAGTAACAAATTATTGTGGAACATGGAAAGGGAATATGTTAATTTACCTCAAAGTTGTCATAGCAACGAATGTGCTTCTTGGTGTATGTGAGTGTGTGTGAGGATGTGTAAGTGTGTGTGAGTGTGTGTTGGCAGCTGTTTGAGTATCCTGTCCTAGGGTTAGTCTGCTTTGTTGTCAACACTATCGTAACTGGGGCTGTTGCAGTTGCCGTTGCACTTACTGCTCAAGTGTCCACTCACATATGCAACGCCAGCAGCAACATGGGCGGTGGACAGAGGCGTCGTTGTGGGCGTGGCATGCCCTTACGTTAGGCCTATGTGCCATGATGATGGTTGTTATTATGCGCCCAGCGTGGCGCATAATACAGCTAATCTGGGGAATTAGGTAAAAAAAATAGAAGCTGACAAAAGGCAAACAAGCGGCAGCCAAGTGGCAAGTTGTAGATGTTCCAGTTGCAACAGCAACACAGCAACAGCAGCAATGCAATTTGGTATCCTATTACGTAAAGTAACTGTCAAGTCGTTTAGCCAGCAACGAGAAGAGAAAGAAAAGAAGTTAAAAGAGAACTCGATGTGACTCAGAGCGCTTATCTGAGCAGGCAAATGTCCCTGTGTCGCTGTGAAGGATTTACGCACAAAGGAAGCGATAGCCAGAAAGTAGAAAGAAGCCAAAAGTAGCTAAGCGAATTAAAAAAAAGTAGACTTCCAAGTAAATTAAATGAGAGGCAAGAGTAGATGGACATAGAAAGAGAGAGTGAATGAGTGGGAGAGAGAGAGAGAGTGAGTGAGTGGGAGAGAGAGTGAGACAGTGCTGATAAGGCGCTAAGTCTCGACGATGCCGTCAGCAACCGCAGCGAGCGAGAAAAATGTTTATAAAAATGAAATCACTTTTAATGAGTCATTCAAGTGGCATGAAAACGAGAGCAAGAGAGCGGAGAGAGTGGAAGAGAGAGAGGGAGAAGGGGGAGACAGGCATACACTGCAGTTGAAGCGACCCAGCAGAGTTGCCACTTGCCACACCACACGACTAATGCTGCTGCTGCTGCTGCTGCTAGCATAAAAATAATAATTTTTACAGAGCAACAAACAAAAAGACTGCAACAACAACAACAGCAGCAACAATTTGAGCATAAAGAGGAAGGCAAAAGGCAATAATAATTTTGCGTTGTGGATGTTGCAGGAAGCGCTGCCCGTTGCCAGTTAGCAGTTGCCGCCGTCTCACAGGAAATCACAAGCATCCCTGGCAACTGGCAACAACGTGGCATCCACGTTGGTCCTGCAGCAACAAGTTGCCTCCCACGCTCTGCCCCGCTCTGCCACCCCCTCTCCACTCTTTGTACTCCTGTTCACTGTCTACTCCTACGGCCATTTCACTTTGCTTTTCATTTTACTACTAATTTTTATCATTTTTTTCTTTCTTCTTTTTGTTGTTGCTCAGTTTTGTGCAGAGCTTTGCAAATTATAACGACAGGTCCAGCAGGAAGCGGTTGTTCAATGTGAGTGTGTGGCAAGGAGGCATGTTGCAAGTTGAGGGACTGACTGACAGACAGACAGAGGGACAGCCAGACAGCGGTAGCGAATGGACACTTAATGAAACGCAACGACAACAAA
The DNA here is from genome assembly GCA_037043405.1 of Drosophila subquinaria. Taxonomy (NCBI): domain Eukaryota; kingdom Metazoa; phylum Arthropoda; class Insecta; order Diptera; family Drosophilidae; genus Drosophila; species Drosophila subquinaria. The sequence goes on along the minus strand of JBAMBL010001097.1, from coordinate 92,373 downwards.
TTGTTTAAACATTATTTGCGCTTTCATATTTCAGTTTGTCTGCAGTGCTTCCCTTTGTTTTATCATCTCTCTCTGTCTGTTCTTATCCTTATTTTTTATTTTCTTTTGCTTTATTTGGCGTTCTTTACAAGTATTATTGCACATAAACAGCCATTACAAAGCACATAATGAGCTCAGCTCAGCTCAGCTCAGCAAGCGGGCAGAGTTAACATAACACAAAACAAAACAAAACACAAGTAAGCGCTCCTCAAATGCTTGTTAAACTGAAATTATGCAAACTTTCGCTAAATTATTAACAACACTGATGATGAGATATATTCGGTTGGTTGAACAGTAAATGGTTTTTGATGAAATAACCCAATGTAATGAATAATTACCATAATTTATAAGTATAAATTCAGTTTACTTTTCCTTTCTGGAAACTAAATTTATTTAAATATGATAATATTTATTACTATAACAATTTATTTTAATAATATGTTCGATTCTATTCATTACAAAAAATTATTAATTTAATTGTTGAGAGAAGCATCTGATGATCAGCGTAAATTAATATAATTATTAATATTATAATATAAATATAAATATGAATATTGTAATATTTATCATAAAAATGATCTTTTATAATACTTTGCTCGATTTTATAAATTACAAAAAATTATTTATTAATTTACTGATAATCACTTTAAATTAATATGATTTCAAAATGCTATAAATGTGAAGAAGATATCGTATCTCGAAGGTTTTGATTTTTATGTCATCATTAATAATAACAATTACTACAAATATTTATGCTTATTTGACAAAAATTCCTCAAATAAATAAAAAGGTTTAAATAAAAGTTTCATCATCTGATTCAGTGTCATCAATGGGCATCTCTGATACGTTGTGCTGTTTTCGTAACAGATTATAATATTCAGTGATACGCTTTAAGACCTGGCTAGAGACTTCCTCCAACTCCTTGACACGTTTAGCAGCGCTGAAAATGAGTCAGATAATTGATAAAATTTGTGCCCGACTTCAATTAACAATTTCACCCACCGTTCCAAGCGCACAGGCAGATAATCAGGCTGTGAAAGGTTGCTTGGATTTCTGTGATAACAAATATTATGAAATAAATTTATATTTATGTATTTATCTAAATTGAGTATCTCACTTATGCTCCATTCGACGCATGACAGCGATTGCAGCTGCCTGTCGTGGATCTATGCGCTGATCTGACTCATATTCGCCCTTTGCATCCAAATGAACTGGAGATCTTTGTCTGCGTTTAACACAAGTTAACAGACATAACTTGTCGTAGATATCTCTCAAGAATAATCTAATGACAGTGCCCAGTTGAGAGGGACGTGTCATGACAACTTGTTTAACCTCATCATAGGTGTTGATCATAATGGCCTGGAAGGAAAACAACAGCATAACATGCACAAAGATGACGAAGGATATGTAATAGATCCATGTGATAGTCTGGTTAAACTTTGGCATCTTATCGTTTTGAGAATTGCCCACTGTCCATCGCAACATGGTCAATATTGAGGTTAACAAATTGCGAAATTGAAAATCGTTGCCACCAAATAAAGTCATGCCACACTGTGCATAGGCCATAAGTACGACAAAGAATATTAACAAAAAGCCAGTAATGTCCTTTTTGCTCTAAAAATAAGATAGGAAATCAAGAGATTACATATTTGAATGAAATTTTTGAAAAAGTAGAGTGTTGAAAAGAAAAATCTGAAACTAATGAAGCTGTGATGCAAAATCAAACTAGATGTAAAAAAATGATAAAAAAAAAACATTCATGCAGGAATCGGTTCGCGTTAAATTTATGTTTTGTAGATTATTTGTTCGGTTGTTGCAAAGATTCCTTGAAAACACAAGGAACAGTCTCCAATGAATTTGAACTTTTGTCTAATTTTCGATGAATTTTTGCATCACTCTACAAAAGAGTATCTCAAAAAATAGTTTCAGAAAACTTATGAGTTTAAGAATTTGAATTCGTAGAATATCTGAAGCTTTTGGGAGTAGTTGTAAATTTGTAACTACACACCTTATGCATCACATTTACAAATATGGCCATGGTACGGTTGAACATTATAAAGTGCAGCAGTCGAATCCAGGCAATAAATATGACAAGTCCAGCAATATTATTATAAATTATGCTTATCTCCCAAGACATATCGAGACTAATATACTGATCGCTCTTCTTTACATGGCGCATCACACTCTCTATAATGATGAAGTGAGCGAAATTGAAGAATAGCAACAAGTAGGACAACTAAGGTAGAGATATTAAATATTAGATTTGGTATTCAGTTGATTAACTCACTTACCAAACAACACAAAAAGTCTGCCGGATTAATCAGAACTCTTATATAATAACGAAAGCCCATTGCATTGATAAGAAAAATCTCCCTGCAGCTGTTGATAAATATAAAAAGGTAGAAGGTAAAGGTAACAAGGCCCATTATCCAGGAGGAATTACTAAAGAATGATTCACGTCAAATGGTGCGCAACTTGACCATAGGAATACATCCACCAGTAGGTGTATTCTCTACCATAAATCTATAAGGCCGGGATCATTTAGCAAGTATTATAAATAGCTATAGAGCTTAACTGACTTAACCAACTGGAACAGATGAGTATCCACATGATATAAACTAAATTCTAGTAGGAATAATCGAGTGCCATGATTGATCCAATTATCCTCTCTAAGTTTCTTGGTCAACTGAAAATTCCCTTCATTGTCATAGCTGAAACTAATCAAATATCCGGCACCCAAATAGATTTCGATTTCTCCCCAGAGTGGAGTTGTCCCAACTTCAGACATTCTCTGCCATTTAATGCCATTGTATTTTGTACGATCCTCAGTCAACCATGTGTAGGGCGCATAACATTCTGGCAAATACTTGGAGAAAACTGGATGATGCTGACATTGACCCTTTTGGACACGTATTTGTCTAAGTCTTGGTGGTCCAAGCAAAACATTTCCATGCAGTATCGTACGATTGGGAATCTCTCCAAAGATCTCATCGAATTGTTTCGTTTCATTGATAGACTTATAAATTGAAGCTGAATCGTTATGTTTAAAATCCCCTTGATCAAGCAATGGTAGAAAAGTAAACTGAATAAAATCCCAAATTTGTTGGTAATTGTGAATATCATTGAATACTGAAATGACTCCTGGCTCTATAACTGTCTCTCTAGAAGCCAACTGTTGATCCCACATCTTTGTATAAAAATACATTTTATAATCGCATGTTGTCTGTGTTACTGTGGCAATAATTTCAATTATTTTCAAACATTACTATAATAAATCATCTCTTACCAAACGTGGCAAGCGTTAAGAATACTAGATATCTAAAGAAAACCTGCACAGCTTTTCGTCCCTCCCGAATTGTGCTATATCGCACTTTCTTCGGCCAACTCAATAATTTAATGATTTTCACCTTTATGTTCTTTATTTTCGTTGGCTGAGATTCCTCAGTTGCGACTGAAGAAAAATCGTCGTTCATTTTGATATTTTTGATTGACAACTGTAAGCAAATGCTGCTTGTCTCAGCTTTATATTTATATTCAGACTTCAACAATTATATACAAGTACATAAATATATTATTTTATTTATTTAATTATTTAGTGCCAACTAAGTACAGTAGACCAAAACTAATGTAAAAACCTAAGTAAAGTAAAATACTAATAAAAGTTAAGTTATATTAAATTAATTAAAATAAAGTTTAAGTTAAACTGAAATGATAAAAAATAATATAATTAAAAATCTGGGTGTATTCAAAAATTTTTAAAATGTTTCAACATTTTTTTAAAGGATTTGGGAAAACGGATACTAACGATGGTAGAGATGTGCAAATTGAAGTTAAATTTACAATCGAATAATACTCCAAGATCTTCAACAGTTGTTATACGTTGCAGTGGAGTACTGTCAATCATATATACTCCTAAATAACGCCTAGTTCGACTTTTTCTTCTTCATTTAGTTCAAGTTTCCGTTGCATCTATAACAAGTCACAAGTGTCTAGAATTCTGTACATCCAATTTGAAGTTTTCATTGTTAAGCCAGTTGTAAATGATTTCACTTAACGTACTTTGTCTGCAAATATTGTTGTTATTATCATTTAATATATATATATATTTTCCTGTCATTTCATTTCTTTTTTACACTGCTTTTCCGGCTTAATCTCCATCTCTCACTCTCCATCTCCATCTCTCTGGTTGGGTCGCTCTGCTTTGTCGCATTGTCAAGTTGCTTTAATGGTGCTTTGTTTCTCGCGCCAGAGCTTCGAAAATGATTTTGTAAAACGCGATGCCAAATAGAAAATCATCATAATTTTCGTTTATTACGAGAGTTTTTATCCATTTGGCCATAGTTGCTGTTGCTGGCTGTTGTTTTTTCGGTATTCGTTTTTTGGCTTTCAGTTTTATATATTTTTATTTTATGGACAAAGTTTGCCAGTTGCCAACGTTGTTGCTTTAATTGCCATTGTCATGATGGTTTGTCCTTGTTGTGGTTGTTGTTGTTGTTGCTGTTGCTAGAGTCATTGTACTGCCCACAGACTGGCCCGCTCATCAAGTCAATAGAATGGCAAAGCAACTTTCCAACTCCTTTGATTTGTTTTTCACAACAACGCCATCATGGCAAACGAAAAGAAAAACAGAGGAAGGCAAAACTTTGAAAGACACTTGCCATACCCTAGCCCAGGAAACGTTAAAAGGTGTGCTGAACTTTTGTAAGCCAAAAACATTTTTGAGTTATTAATGGAAAGTTTTTGGCCTCGCTCTCAACCTCCCCCCTCTTACTCTCACTCTATCTCTTATCTCGTTTGGCTTATATAAATAGAAGTGCTAACTAAATGTTATGTTTTCATTATGTTTAGGGTAGCATCAACTTTTGAGCCAAGTTGCAGGCAGTTTTCTAACTCCATCTGCGGCTTTGTTTTCCTGCAGGTTATTGGCTTAGACACTCGTTTTTTTTTCTTGTTTTATATACTTCATGTCGACTCCAATTTGTTTGCATAAAGTGCAGTTTTTAACTAACTTGTCTAACGCAACTAATGAAAAGATTTGTTATTAGTTCTGCAGGTGCAAAAAGCGGCGGCCCAACTTTTGTCTACGGATTTATATGTACAACCCAAAAAAAAAGCAGGAGGAAAGAACGAAAAATGGCTTAAAGAAACAACAAGTAGAAAAAAAGTAAATAAATATTTGAAGAACTTTTTATGGCCAGGCTATTTGTTAGGGTGCAAGTTGAAAGGACTTGGCTGGCTGACGTCTTTTGAAAGTTTTCTTGTACTATTTTTAGTTGCACTGAAATTTGCCACAAAGTTTTTGTCTTAGAAAATTGATCAGGTAATTTTCAAGCTAATTTAACAATAAGTTCGGAAATGTTCTTTACTCAAAAGCAGCTGGCATAGTCTCACAAAACTAGTTTCTATTGAATGTTCATTGAAATTTGATACGTCTTTTGTTGTACCTGTTGGCAAATTGTTTCTTTGTCCAAATATTTTGTATAATATCATAATAAAAGGCATTTAAAGTCGTGTTCGAATAGCTCTAAATATAGTATGTACAAAGGCAGTTAGACTCTTTTTGGCTTTGTTCGCAGGCAATTGGCATATTAAGTTACCCATGGCGACTGTTGTTGTTAATCTGCTATTTTAAGACTGTAGTTTAGATAATTAAGTCAACTTGAAAAGACGCTGTCGCAACTGATTGATTGACTTTATCTTCTCGTCCGTAGCTTATCAACAGTTTGCCTTCATTTCAGATCTTTCTCTCTTCTCTCTCTCTCTATGCTATATTTGGCTATCTTGATGGAGCGAACGCATAAAATACGACTATCTCAGGCCACAAAACAAGCTAAGAGGCTGGCCAAGAGCTAGCATTAAACACGTTTTAAGCCGCATTCACGTAGGCCGTAGCGTTATCTTTATTGATGCATTTGCTTGCAGAGCACTTCCTGCCCTCCTCCTCCCCCTCCCTGCCTCCTTACCATTCGATGACTGAAGCATAACATGAAAATGTTTAACATGCTAGCAAAATCCAACTTTAAATAAGAATGCATAGAATTTTCATTTGTTTTTTTTTTGATCATTTTATATAACAAATATTTTGATTTTGCACATTTTATTAGCTTAATTAAAAATTCTTGTTTCAAAACATTTGTGTAACAGAATATAAACTATTTACATTATAGTATTTACATAACATATTTACAAATACTTTGAATTGAAATAACTAAAGGAATTTATTGATTTGCAAACAATTTTTTGCTGAATAGAAATTGTTGCTCTAAATATTATTTAATTTGATTTATAACTAATAAGTTGATGGGTTGAGTATCCAAATAGATTAGCTAAATTGATGCGTCTCTGGCCCGTATTAGTTAAGAAGCCGTTACAGTCACCTACATAAATAAATGTGTCAAGAGGCTGATTAACAAAAGTCGTTCGAAGAGTGCTCTCAAAGAAACTTACCACTTGGTTGTTATTGAGGTTGCCAGTGTCAAGTCAAATGTTTCCAGCTCGAGAGTCTTCAGCAGCTGCTCCTAACTGTGCTCAATGTTCTCAATGATAAATGCTGGCTGGCAAATCAATCATTCGGTGGTTTTAACATCAACTCGTAGCTCGTAACTCGCAACTGCTGCAGCTGTTCCAGTGCAATGTCACCCGCATGTTTGTTTAAAAACACTAAAAGTTATCGTAGTTTAACTTGCAGCGGGACAAAAAAATTATTATAAAATATATTTGTATAATTTGATTAATAGAAACGGAAAAACCTGGTCAATATGTGTAAAAATTAATTATTTATGAACAAATGCAAATCAAAATTAATTTCATTGGATAAACATTTTCCACTGATTACAAGCTCATCAATTTATAATGAGCGTACGAGCTGGAAATAAGAATTTCATAATATTAAATGCTGCGAGAGGGGAAAAAAATGTAATTGTAATATTCATGTGAATTATTCAATAAGCTGTAAATTAAAATCAATAGATTAATTATTATAATTATATTTTGCTTCGACGATCCAATCCTCCAGACATCCAAGACATCCTCCAAAACCAAAACCAAACTACAACAAAGCAAGACAGCGCCTGTGAAAGAGAGAGAGAGAAAATACCAAAGGAAGCTGCCGGAAAGCAGCGAGCCACATTATATATGTACGAGTATAGGGAGAAGTGTTGTAATGGGGATTTCAAGTCAACTGAACGACGACGCCGCCATTTGGGATTTGGCAATTTTGGCATACAATAAGAGTGTAGTGACTAGCAGATACCCAGTGTTGAGCTCAGGCATACATTAGGTAATTTAAAAACCCTTTTTTAATTTAATTTAATTTAATTAATTATTAAGATATCAAAATAAAATTTTCAACAAATACTTTAAAAGACAAAAATGGTTCATAATTTTACAAGTGTTGAGCTTAAATTTACAGATTTGACACAACTTAATTGCAAGACTTTACTTAAACATTTGTTAAAATAATTTAATTTAAATAAATGTTATAAATTTGCTAATTTCCAGCTTGCTGCTGTATTCCAATTACTTTTCTGTTTCCTTTACAGGGCAAGCAGAAAATGTGTTAAAACGTATTTGTGTGGCAGGGCCAAAAGGTTAGCAGGCTAAAACACAAATACACAGAAAGAGAAAGGAAAAGAGTGAGAGAAAGAGAGAGAACTAGAGAGAGTTTAAGGTGGGAGTTGCAGCAAAAATAAAAGAAAACATAAAAGAAAAATATATAGAGAAAAGCTAAAGCTCAGCACAGAACCCGGAGTCAGGTGAAAATGGATTCTCAAAATTGGGTTAATTGATGCTTAGTGTTTTGCCAGTATGTGTGTGTGTGTGTGTGTTGGGCGTCTGGGCGTGGTTATTTAGCTAAAAGTGGCTAATAGTTTTTTGGCTAAGCAGCATAACAGCAAACGGAAACGGAAGCCGGAAATGCGCACAAGAAACTTCACACACACACACCCACACCAACATACAGTTATACTTATATATAATTGCCAAAATGGCGGCGTCACCTCGTCGAAATTTGGTTTGGGGGCAGTTGAGAGAGTTAAAGAGCTCGAAAAACATGTAATTAGCATTAAACCATTTGTCGAATTATACACACCGGGACTTCCCAGATCCGTCAGATTGGCATTCAGATTCAGTGCGCCTGGTGCACCGCCCAATGCTGTGGCAGCTCCAGAACTGGCACCAGCATTATTTCCAGCACCAGCTCCACCAGCAGCAGCAGCACCACCTCCAATGCCGCCAGCTGCAATGTCCAGCGCCAGGCAAAAGTTGTTATTGTTGTTGTGGCCGAGCAGCATCAACATCAACAACAGCAACAGAGGCAGTTGCCGCATCGACGACGACGACGACGACGACAATCTAAGCGACCTCATTTTGCAATTTGGTATTTTTGCTATGTGTTTGTTGTATTCCAGCAGCGGCATCAACATGTTCCATTTGTTGTTGCTCCACCGTGCGGCTCTGTTCGCGCCAATTGTGAATGTTTCTGTAAACGTAGAAAAAACAGACAGTAAAATCAGTAAAATGGGTGCAAAAAAATGGAAAATCGTTGAGTGAAAATTGCATTAAGGATTTCACTGCCGTTTTTCATATTGACTTCGAATTTTCGCTGTTTGGCTATTTGATTTTTGGGCTGACTGGTGTTTTTTGTTTTTTTGGCTTTGGTGTTAGGGTGCGAAAGTTTTGATAATGCTTCGATTGCGTTGGCGACACTTTTGCAGCATGTAAAAGCATCTTATTGTTCACAAATGACACTTTAAAAGTTGGGGTTGGCTTATTGAAAAAGTATCTCACAGATAGAATAGTAGCTCATTGTTTTTATTGACGAATTACAGCAGTTTTGATTTGTATCTCACTGTTGTTATTCTTATTTTGTTTTGTATCTTGTAGATACAAATGTATTTCACTATGCAAATATAACTCAAGTAGTTGTCATTAGTTTTCTTAGATTCTGTTTTGTTTTTTTTTCCACTTCGGAGTATAAATAGAGTTTAAGTAACTGTCACTTGCTGTGTCCTGCTTTTCACAATTGTATCTACGGTTTGCAAATTGCATTTTTGGCACGTAAATTCCTGTATTTTATGCACTGCACGCCGCGTCATTGTCATTAAACACTCGCGCGTTCGCGACACACCCTCTCAGCTAATGTATCTTGCAGATACAATTGCAATTGCAGAAATTGCATTTATTTGCGATTGAACGTTGTTCGTAAATTTTGTTTCGGTTTTTTATTTGTTTTTGTCATAGACTTGACGGCTTTTTAAATTGTATCTCACAGATACGAATGTCGTTCGCAAGCGCTTTAAATTATCGATTTTATTTTTTGTTTATAACGCTGCTACGCTTCCTTGTTGTTGTTATTGTATCTTGCTTAGCTGCTTGTTGTTCAAGTTGTATCTTTGTTTATATTTATGCATTGCACTTGCGCCCAACTGGCTCTCTGTCTGCCTTTTTTGTTACATTTATAAATGGTTTACAGCACACATACACGCACACACACGCACACGCACAGCTGTGGCTACAATTTGTAACTGTAGCGCATTTATAAATGTAGCTCCGAGGGTCCTTCTGTTATTCCTTTTGCCTGCTTTATGCTTGCCAATGTTTACACGCTCAACAACTTTTTGTTGGTCGTCAACAAACCATCATGAAGCGTTTTGCTTCTTCGTCTTCGTCTTGGAATCTTTTCCTTTTACTTCTTATCAGCTGAGTGTATGTATGTATGTTGGTTGTCGTTGTCCTGCGGTTCCTTTTCGATATGGTTATACGACTGTATTTGATTTGTGTGTGTGGGTTCTCCCTTTTGGTTTATTTTTCGTGTTCTTGAAAACGTGCCTCACATGCGATTTCCCTTGAATTTTCCAACTTCAGCTCGCGTCGTCGCGCGCTTTTGTTGTTTCAGTCAATTGCCGCACATTTTAAAAACGCATAAAATTGCTTTATGTTTGCCTTTCCAGCTCCTTTTACTTTTCTTTTTTCTTTCTTCCTTTTTTGAGTTTTTTTTTGTTTATCCTCCCCCCTTCTTGGCTTATCCGCAACGCGTCAATTTATGCAAAGGCGCCGCTTGATGCATATGACAGAAACGCTTCTGGGCCAAAGAATTGCAGCTGCACAGTCTTCAAATTCCCTCTCTCTCTTTCCCTTTCCCTTTGTCTCCTTCGTCGTCTTCTTCCTCAGCTGGCTGTCGTTTTTGTCTTCGCGGTTAAGTATCTGTAAGTGGTGCATAAGTGGAGAAGAAATGTTATTGATGATTTATTTGCATTTGGCATTGATATATGCTAATGTATCTTTTTTTTTTCTTTGGTTCCCTGCCTGCCTTCAGGTCTCTTTCTGCTTTCTTTCTTAATCTAACAGTGAAAATAAAAAGGTTGAACAGGAATTTGTTATCTTTTGGACGCGCTATGGTTTTTTCAATTTTTCATGCACGTCGTGGAAAATTATTATGGCATTTTCAAGTCATTTTTATTTGCATTTCGTGATTTCGTATAGACAGATAAAGCCCAGTGAAGCAGCAGCAGCAATCCGAACGACCATTCATCGTGTGTCTGTCTGTGACAACTCTCAAATATTTGATTTAATTCCCTGACATACAATTAATCACTCTGCACCTTTTACGAGCTAAAAAGTCCCAAAAACAACAAGAGAAACAAGAGAAATACGTGAATAGATACGACGACCCCTTTGTGCTGCCCGAGGCCTTAGACGGTTGCGTTTATTTGTTTATAATTAAATATTATTTGGCAGCCCAAATGAGACAACCAAAGAGCAGCCGGAATGGCATTTATCAGTCATTCATTTCAGTTCCAGCCAAGTTTCATTTTTATTTTTTTTCTCTCTTTCGGTTTTTTTTTTTTTAATGAGTTACAAATTTGGTTTTTCAGTTGTTTAATGGCTGACAGCATTATAGATTAGTGGCCGAAAGTTTTTCTAGTTCGCTGCCCCGCTCTTTTCTCCTCTAGTCTCTGTCTCTCTCTCTTTAGTCTGGGAACTGTTTTGACCGGCGGCAATATTTTGTTTTTGTCGTCGGTCGTCAGTCGTCTAGCTACTTGGAGGGTCTGTCTGTCTGTCGGTCTGTGTCTCGTTTTCGTTTCTTGCTAATGTGTTGCAGCTCATTCTGTGTGTTTTTCTGGGCTAATAGCCGCACAGCCTGTAAGCCAAGTGGCCCAACAACAACGAATTCTGTTTTCTATCTTCTTTGCTCTTCTCTCTTCTCTCATTTGCTGTGTGGTTTTTCGGTTAATTTTTGGCTCGTTAGAAATGCTAGTTTATGTGACATTGGAAAAAGTTATCAACTAAATAGATGCTTTGATTAGGCTCAAAGTCAAACGCAGTTGAATGTTGATTTGTCAGAGTATCTATGAGTGAAAAAGATTAGATGAATGAGAGCTGAAAGCATTTCAACTTTTATTTTATTGACTTATTCCCCATTAAAATTTCAATAAAGCAAGAAATTTCTGCTGACATTTATATAATCAATTAAGAAAAGAAAGCGTATAAAGTTGTCTGATTAGAAGTAGTTTTCGTTGTGAAGATATTAACTATGGAAATTGAAAGTAAATGGTGTGAATTCAGTAAAATATTGAACTTTTTCATGACCAACATCAAGGCATAAAATGTATTGACAATTTAATGAATAAAATTATTATTAACTACGTTCCGTCAAAAAAAAAGAAATTTAATTTGTAATCATCTTTAGATTTACAAAAGATTTAAAATGCAAAATTTAAATTAAATATTAAATATTAAAAATCAAAAGTTAAGGTGTATTTAAATTTGTTGAACATTTTCCTGAACAGCATCAAGGCATAAAATGTATTGACAATTAAATGAATAAAATTATGATCAACAAAGTTCTGTATATAAAACGAAATTAAATTATTAAACATGTTTAGATTTACAAAATATTTAAAATGCACAATTAAAATTAAATATTAAATATTAAAAATCAAAATTTAAGGTGTAGGTATTTTAGCCTTAAAGCTAGCCACCTTTTGGAATATATCTTATAATAACCTGCAGCTGTTGTGCTTAACTTGGCACTTTACTTGGCATTACCATTAAACCACACACACACTCACACACATACACATATAAAATGTTTAGCATTTTGATAAGTTTAACCATATGGAGTTGTTGTTGTTGTGTGCTTTGGGGGCCTTCTCTCTAAAAGCTTGCCATATGCCCCATTAAAAATTCATATGCTCAACTGTCAAGCAGCGAAAAGCATTTGAATTTCAAGTGCGCAGCCGTTAAAAGTGTCAAATTGGCAAAATGACGACACTTGATGAACAGAAAATACGCAACACAACACATAACAACAAAGCACAACAAACACAAGCACAAATATAAATACAAACAAACAATGCAAAAAACCGAGAAGCAAAACAAACTTTGACGCCTTGAATTCAGGAGAGAAGTTCATAAGAAATTGATTTCATTTATCAAACTGACGCACACAGGCAACAGCAGCAGCAAAAGCAAAAGCACAGCGAACGAATCGAGCGTATATTTAGAAACTTTTGGCAAATGAGGCTGGCGTCACATAAATTATGCGCATGCCAAAAGTGGGAGGCGAGGGCGTGGCACACGCCAAATTGAATTGAATCAAATAAGTAAGTAAGCAGTCGAGTTGCGGGCCACAAAAGTAGTTCATTAAAGAAGCTCAGCGGCATTTGCATAAAACTCCAAAAAGAAATAAGAAAAGAAAATCAGGCTAGAAAACAAAACTTAGATATACCTCTTAAAGTTCATATTTGAGTTCTTTTTCATGCCTAAATTACATACAATTTAATTTTAAAGCTCCCTCTTTAGCCCACTTTTAATGTCTACAGGGTATACAAAACCGCTACAAAACCAACAAGCAATAAACTGTTAAGAAAAAATTGTCGAATATTCTGAAAAAAAAAAAACATACCCGAAATGTAAATTAAAACAAACAAAGTGGAGCTCGTTCCCCTACCATAAATGAATGAGAAGAGAACAAAAGTTAAAAAAATAATAAAAATGTACAAAAAAGCGCAAGCTGGCAAAGAAATCAAAAACAATTTCCACTTGCCAAAACTTCAGAAGTCAGCAACATGCAACATGAATATCAAAATCCCAGCGATAAAAAAAAGTAAAATCCGTATAAATTGTATGTAGAGTATGACGATGAGTATAAATAAAAAGGGGCAGGGTTTGGTTTGGTTCAATTCAGTTGAGAGTGAGTACGGCTTTGTACTCGGTATTTGTATTTCATGGAACGAGTGCAGCAAATCAATGCGCCCACCAGCAACAACAACAACAACGGTAAGAGTCACAACAAGAACAACAAATCTGTGGAGTAGGGTAAACTATGCGCCGCGTGTCAGGGCCAAATTCTGGGAAAAGCGCTTCACAACAACACAGCCCACTTGGTAATAAAAAATATTTTCAATAATAAAGTGTATTAAGTTGTGAAGTGCACACAGATACACACACACACACACACTCATACACACGCATACAGTCAACTTGACTGCAAGTGAAAATAAATGAAATGTGAACCAATGGAAATGCTTCGAAAAGCAATAAGAGTGAATATTTTTTATATGCTACACAAAAAAAAAAATAAAAATAAGTAAAAATGTAAAAAAATAACGTGTTTCTATATGTGTATATGTATGTGTGTATGCTGCGTGTAAATATAAACATTTTTTTTTTATATATAGGAACGATTCTCAGTTGTTTTTTATCATACCCTATGTTTACAAGTGGAGTTTAAAAAGAATATCAGAATTTCAGAGAGTAAATTTATGACAAATTTCAAATATTTACAAAAATTTATAAAATACTTTGAATATTTTTTTGAAGCTTAATAAACTTTTTCTCTTTAACTATCAAATGTTACTATAATGTAGGGTATCCTTAAGCTGTTCATTGCGCAATGCAACCCTTTTGTTTATTACAGTGTAACTGTATCTGTAGTTGTTGCTGTAGATGTATCTGTATCCGGAGCTGTTTCTACGAATATGAAACGAACGCATGAATGTGTCAATGGCTCAAAACGATTTATACAGCATATTAAATTCTGACATCAATGTTTGCTTGTATGAATTGTATGCACACACACACACACACACACACACAAATATATATATGAAAAGTAATAAAAAAGATCGTATATCCTCCATTTCATTCACTCTCTCTGCTTGTCATTCGCTTTCTCTGTCGCTGCGCTCTGTCAACAAAAGCTGAAAAATGTTCGTAATGAAATCAAATAAAGTGTATTCGACTGTGACATTGCAACAGTTAAAGCAATAGCAATAACAACATGAACAACAACAACAGCAACATCATGAACAACACTCAGCATCATCTAATAGATTTATTTATACAATTTTTAACTGTAAACCAAATGACAGTTTGAAGCACTGCACAACAAAACACAAAACACGAACACTCAAGAAATTGAAACTGATTTAAGTTTTTTTTTTTGTTTTTTCTTGCAAAGAATTTGTTTCGATGAACTTTTGAGTTTCGATTGAAGTGCAAGCTTGTCGTGTATTTTGGTAATACCCTGTAAATAATCTGAAGGGTATAGGGTAAACATTATCAATGCTAAATACTTCAAATGCATTTAGAAAGATTTGTTTTTCATTTAACGTCATTAGACTAAAACTTATTTAATGGATCAAAAATAAAGGTTATTTTAATAAAAAACACAAATAATTTGTATACAATTTGAATTATTCCAAACTTTACAGAGTATTGTCCAGTCAATCACAATTTGCCAACTCTCGTTTCTTATTGTTGTATTACGTTGTTTCACATTTAAAGAGATTACACGAAATTGAAGTGGTTCGAGAGCTTTGCTCAGCTGGTTTTGGATGTTGCATGACCTGAGGCCATTGTTTGTGTTGTGTGGTCGCCGCCAGCGTCAGCAGCAAAGAGCTGAAGCGAATTGGATTTGCCTTGTAGCCTCCGAGTTGATGGATTGCCCGGGATTAGGGCACAGCACCATTGTACTACAATCCATGCACACACACATATAAGGAATGCCAAAGGGAGTTGGTAAAAAAAGAGCAGCGTGAAAATTACATTGTAATGAAAGGTGTTGCTGTTGCTTTTTCTAAATATGGAAATAAAAAAAGGAAAACTAATGGTAAATTTGCACATTTGGTTATGTGCGAGAACACGAAACGTTTTCTAGCTTTCCATTTTGTTCACAATTTGTTGGCTCAAAGTTGATTTGATTTACAGTTTACCTAGAGTTTTTAGTTGAGAATTGTTTGATTATGATAGATTTGTTTTAACGATTGAGATGTTTTTTAGATAATAATTTTAATATGAATATTTTTTATATTTTCAATGATCTCGCAATACAGTTTTTCAATAGAAAATAATTTTAAAGAAGATACTTTCATTATAAATTCTTACTTTACTCACTTTTGCGTTCGTTAAATGTAAAAAATAAAACATATTTGCTAAATTTGCAGATCTTATTTTTAAGAACATGAAACATTTAAATTATTCTCACTTTTCATAAACGAAATGTTTGCTTTAATATATTTTACCAATTATAATTCATATAATGAAATTCTCTCGCGCTGAGCTAAGAAATTTGCCACGAGGACTTTGGGCCATGGTTGGCAGAGGGAGATAGTGAGGGTGAAAGAGAGGGAGACAGAGGGAGTATATGCAACATGAATTTGCGGCACAGAAATTAGCGGAACGCGTTCGCCTATGCAAACACAGCATAGTATGCTATGTTATGTTTGTCTTACAGCGTTGCACATATGTACATATGTATGTATGTACGTGTGTATATGCTAATTAAAGGTCCTAACTGGGTCACAAGACACGGGCCTGAAATGTAGGCGCAGATGACATACAGATGGGCATAAAGCGCAACAAACAACAACAAACGCCATTTGCACACTGACTGGCCTTTTGCACTTTGAGGCCTATGGAGAGCTATCAATCTTGCTGGCATAGTCAAACATAATTTATAACTGTGCTGCAAACACACACACTAACACACCCACTAGCAGAGCGTTAAGGCGTGGCAGAGAAAGAGGGTAGGGGGAATGCGATGCTTTTAATGAGCCGCCAAAGCGTGAAAAAGCGCAACGAAAAATCCGCCTCCCTCCTGTGTGCGCTTTGACTTAGCAGCTGATAATTATGAATGGAGCCAACTGTAAATCAACACAAAACACACTCAACCCACACACACAGATACACACACACACACACACACACATACAGATAGAGTCTGTTGTGGAGGGAGCAATGGCCATTGAGCTGTCAGCTGTGTAGAGGTCGCAGCTCCACCCAAAAAGCTACGCCCCACAGCAGGTAAGCAGCTTAATCGAGCTGCAAGTTCCCCTCCACCCTCCCTCTTGCAATTACTACAACTGCTCAACTCCCTGGCTCTGTCGTTATCATTAGTTGCATCTTAGAGGCACTCAGGCCGCTTTCAAAAGCTTTCAGAGTCTGGCTTTCACAAGCTGTGCAGGCAATATAAAACAGGCAAGTGCATAGCCAAGAGAAAGAGAGAGAGCGCAGGGCAGACTGCTGGAATATTGGTAGGTTAGTGGTAAGAAGGTAGAGAGAAAAAGAGAGCAACAACAACTTGGGCAACCGTTGAGAAGAATTTTATAATTTATTGCCTTGACGATAGTGGAACAAATCTATTAAAATGCGCATATTAAGCCAAAAGCAGCTTAAGTAAATTACGCGCTTATGAAAAAAAAAACAAAAAGAAAAACGAGAGAAGCAATAAAGGAAGAACACACACACAAAAAGAACGCAGAGCAAAGTGAGATAACGTCGCTCCAGTCGATGCTTAAAACAAAAGTCGAAGACTGTTCGAATTGCTTAATGAAGCACTAAACTTCTTGAAAAAATTCTACTAAAAAAAAATAAAAAATGAAAGGAATAAGACAAGGAAAAGCAAAAGCTGTAATACTCTTAAGATTAACCAAATTATAATGAGGAAACAATTTTAGAGTTGATGGAATAAATAACAAATTATCATTTAATTTTCTAAAACTTCTATAAGCTCACTTAATCAGTTCATCAGAATACTGACTTATATTTATAGCCAAAAATCTGACAAATAGACATTTTTTTCTATAAGTGTCATTCTGTCATAATACCAAGCTCAACACATAGCTAAACGACTCCCAAAATAGAGCAGACGAACACACATAAATTTACTGGGGCTGCTGCACAGATTATCGAATGGAGCGGACAATAAAATTAAAGTTTGTAAGGCGATAAAAAACAAAAAATAAATTAACAACAGAAAAAAGAACAGCAACTACAACAACAGCAAAATAAATAATCAGTAAAGCCATAAATAATTAGTGGAGCTGCACGTTAAAATCATATTGTAGCCGCCAAAACGGAAGAGGGCCGAAACGTGTGAGAAGGAGGGGGTAAAAGTCCAAGTTGAGATTGGCTCAGAAATTGCTTAATTAGTCACGGTTCCATCGGGAACCCGATTGTAATATGCGTAAATAATATATAAAATATGTGGCAAAAAAAAGTAACAAAATGTCGAAACAATACAAAACAAATCGTATGATAAACGTTTGAGAAACTTGAGAAATTACAAAAAAATTTTTTTATTTCTGTAAAATTTTGATGGGGAGCTTTTTCTTGTTTCGCATTTTCCCGCCTTTGTGTGCCTCGGTTCTTTATTAATTTACGTTTTTTTCTTTCTCATTCTATTCCCCTGCTCTTGCTCTTTTTCTCACTTTTTGCCTCACACACTGGGTGTCCCATTTTTGTACCTGGGCATCAGTTTATTTATGGCTTTGCATTTATTAAAAAAATATTTATACATGTATTTCTGAGAGCTGCGCTGAATTCATTTTGCGTAACAGGTTGTCGTGTGTGCATTGTGTGTGTGTGTGTGTTTTGTTTTTGGGGTGTGTTGTTGTGTTATTATTTAATATCAATTAGGGGCCCTTAAATGTGCCAGCTGATTTCAAAATAACGACACGCATTTCAGTTCATTCCATTCCATTTTATTTTATTTCTTTTTTTTGAGAGGGGGACCTAACAAATGACAGCAATTAGAACAATATGGCAATGCGGCAATATTCCAATTTCAACGCTTTCCAATTTATGTGTGCGGTCAAATTGAAATACGTTGTGAGCTTAAGACTTCAACGGATGTGTGGCACGAGGGCAAATCGAATTGATATTGATAAATGATCGATGCTAAAGAGCTTTCAACCCACGGATATATATTTCTCCATAGATGTGTGGCAATTGTCAGACAATTGATCTGTGACACATTTACGTTATTTACAGTGCTTACTCAAGAGTTTTTTTATAGCTCTCTCTGAGTTCTACACACATTTGAGGCCCTCTAAATTATATGTGTTCTATATATTAAAGAATTTCAAATATTTGAAAGGATTATCAAAGGAGGAAAGGCATAGGAAATAGTTGAATAGGTTCACAGAATACTATAATCTTGAAGTATATTTTATAAATTTTTAATTTTTAAATTCATAAAAAAGGAAAGGTTAATCTTAAGACTATGACGAAACTAAACTCCGATCGCTTCTTTTCTTTGAAAATCAATTTCTGCCACAAAAATCACACGCTTTGCATAACAATACGCGTATATTTATCTATAAGGTAAATGCTTAAAATCGAATAATGACCCAACCACAATATTAACAAAAATAACAACAACAACAACATGCAGAGCTACAACAATATGAATCAAATGTTGACCATATTATTATAAATTTGACTGAAAATCATTTTTCATAGACCAAAAAAAAGAAACATGAGAATAAAATCTATAAAAGAGATAAACACTTTTTGGGCTAACGACTTTTAAATACTCTATCTAATGAATTTGATATTAGAAGTTACTTAGTGAAATTTTAGAAAATAAGTCGATTTATTTAATTTTCGATTTATTTTAGTAGTTTATAGTTAAGAAAAATATTTAAATAAATATCTGATTATCAAGTCTTGACTCAGAATTTGTTCAAATATAGATAGTCCTGTCTCTGTCTTAGTTTTTAGTGTATTATTAATTTCGATTAATTTCGAATAATAAATAGTGCAGAAAATGTGCCACTAATTTGCGGTTCAACTAATTAATGGGCTTTTTGCTGGTCAGTGGCCGTGCAAATAACGCAAACCGACAATTTTGTTGCCTTTTATTATAGTTTATAACCATTTTCAATAAATACATTGATTGAACTCTAATTATTATTTTTTTTTTGCTCCTGATTCTATTGTTATATTTTACGCTCAAGCTGAGCATGGCATAACTTCTATATATAGTTAGTTATAGTTATATTGTAGATAAATCGAAATTGGTTGCGGCTGATTGGAGCTGAAAACATTTTCACCAAATTGTGCCCACTAATTGACAATTAAGCAGCAAATAGTTTGGTCTACAACAAGAACAACAGCAGCTAAATTGAATGATTGATAAAAGCGATTCGATGTCCCATCACTTTTGGAGGCGTGGCCCAGACAGTCCCAGACATTCCAGAGAAGTTTTGAAACAAAAAAAAAGTGAGGAAAATGAAAATAAAGAAAAAACTAAGCGGCTAACTGATTTTCCGAGGCAAAAGTTTTAACTTATTAAAACTGCACTTGCCACATGCCGTTGCCGTTGCCGCTGCTGATGCCTCTGCCGCATGCCGGCAACTCTTCAACAGAGGCGCTCAAGTATGTTGAACACGCGTCAAGTTCCTGAGGCAAAGTTTTGCGTCAACTTTTGGTATAACCCAGAACATACCTCGCCATCCCTCTTTCTATCTCCCCTCTCTCTCTGTCTCGACTGACGGCAAAGGTGAGCTCAGAGTTCATTCGAGTGTTTTTGGACGCAGTCTATGGAGCACTTTGGCGGCGCGTTTTCCGTCATTGACAATGCACGCCAGACGTAGCAGTAGCAGCCACAACAACAACAATAATTCTAATTAAAGTTTTCAATTTTGAAGTTTGGCTTCGCCCCCCAAAAAAAACTGTTATCAGAGAGAACGCAGCTTCCAGTTCACAGAAAACAATGCACAGGCTGCCAAACAATAGAAACGCACAATGCACAGAACATAATAGAAACTGAAAGAGATGGCAATAGACAGGAGTGTGTGTGTGTGTAAGAGGGAGAGAGAGAGAGTGGGATAGACAGCTGTTGTACACGCTATATAAGAGGCTATGTGTAATCTAATAACAAATAACTTCGGAAGTATTAATCATATTCCATACATGCACTTGTATGTGTGTGAGTGTGTACGTGTGCGTGCGTGTGTGTGTGTGTGTGAAGATACAACATGCATGCATGTATGTCTGGCTACTAATTATAAATTTCAATTGTGCACAGACTGCGCTTTATTACATGAAAACCCAAAAACACACATTGGAAAGAGAGCAGGCAAAATTCAGAGAAGAGAGAGAGGGGAGGAGAGTGGTAAACCAGTGGGTGGAGGGAACCAACTAGGGCTTAATGGAGCCTATCAAGCGTGCCAAAGCCATTCAGTCTATTGAAGCATATCAGGGAACTATGAATCATACAATAGAATAGATGATAAATGCAAGAGCTCCCAGCTCCAATGTCTGGCCGCACCGTTGATAATAATAATCAGAATAATAATGCACTTACACACACACACACACACACAGCGAGTGAGCGAGTCAGAGCATGTGTGTTAGAGTGAGATAACCACTTTTCGTGGTTATCTGGCGGCGGTTTTTTGCCCGAAAAAAAGAGAGTCCACCGCTGTGCGAGAGTTGGCAAACAAAACAGAATTAATAAACCGCATAATACACTGAAAGAAAAGTTAATCATTTATGTAGAACTAGCCGAATTTAAGCAGCTTTTACAGATATAAATATTCTATTATATGAAACTCTTACAATATATAGAATTTCTAAGTTCTGTTTTTGGTTGGGGTATATTAGAAGACAACAAAGTTTTTTGTTGTTGACTGAATAATTTTCTACCGATTCTTCTTATGGCAATTATTCGATAAAGAAGTCCTATTTTAACAAATTTATTAGAAAATAGCAAAAAAAAAATCTGCAAGTCTGATTAAGATCTTAAAGCTTTAACTGAAAAATTTCAGTATTCTAGCTCTTACCGTTTGGGATCTGTGTTGATTGTTTTCACCATAGGCCGTCAGGACAAAAAAAATTAATGGATAAGGAAATAGAATATTTTAAGGAAATGTAATAATATTTTCAATTGACTTTAAAATTGTTCTAATTTCTTTGTAAACTTATCAGCACGTTTAATATGCACAAATTCTCAGTGTATCACTCACAGCAGGTTCTAGGGGAGGTTAAGGGCGGGGGGATTGGAAAGTGCGCGGGATTGAGTTTATGACAAGCCTTTTTGCATGCATGTATCCCGTCAAGCTGCAAGCAAAATGATTAAAAGCATTCGCCAAAATGAAGGCAACAGCGTTGACAACAACACAAATTCCACACAAGCCTCTCCTCCTTCTCCTCTGCCCCTCTTCATCTCCTCACTCGACTAGACAAACGACAAATCAATATTTGTTATTTTTGTATGCATGGATTGTGGGCGTGTCTGGCAGGCTGGCGGGCAGTCAGTCAGACAGACAGACAGGCAGACGAATGACGCCAACGCCGACGCCGTCGCCCTGACAGAATAATCATCAGCATCTTTGACGCCGCACGCATATTAAATAAACTTTAGTCAAGAGGGAAGCCAATATACACAGCGCGAAAGAGAGAGAGAGAGGGAGAGAGAGAGAGAGGCGACAGATTTGAGCAGTCGATACACTAAGCGAAAAGCAATAGACACCGCCAAAGCCAATGAGTATCTCATAAAGTATCTCATAGATACTCGCACTCAAACTCTATCCACGAAACGCCTCGCTGCGGGTAAATGCATAAATTAGTCGCAAAGCTGGCGTTGTCAAATTTTAGGCAAAGATTGGCAAACACAAAAGTGTTTAAGAATATGGGAATTCTTGACAGAGATTTGTCTGTGTTTAAGGGTAAGATGGTAAAAGGGGCGGGGGACTCGTGTGTGAGTGTGTGTAAGAGTTTGTAATTAAGCACAAAGTTTGTGTTGTTATTCGGAGGGATTGAGAGCAATTAAATGCAGGTAATATGGGATTGTCAATGGAATGCCAGGTGAGGCATTGTTATTATTTGAATCTTACGAAATGTGACATATCTTTGATTTTCATTAAACATAAGGAAAACTGTTCCAGATACTTCACAGTCATTTATTTCTCAAACTTCCGATTATCATTTTAAGCATACTTAAATCTATATAATTTTTTGAGGTATCTTTAAGGATTGATTATAATCAATTATTTTAATATCTTTTTAAGTAATAATCTTTTAAATTTCTTTTCTGTTTGTATTGTTTAAAATTAAGCAAATATTTTAAATTTCTTTTCTGTTTGTATTGTTTAAAATTAAGCAAATATTTCCCAAAAGTATGCTTCAATTTTCAATGCTAAGGTTTTATTACTTTATGTTTTATAGGAAGCAACAGTGGCTCTTAGCTTATTTTCCCCACGTCTCGCAATATAAAACTAAAATAATTACAAATGTAATGGGTCAAATAAGCAGTGAACCAATATTTTTAACATACAGCAAACTCGCTACTCAACTACTGTCTGCACTGTCATGTCTAACGAGCTCTTGATTAGCCAAATCTTGTGCTGCCAACATCAATTAGAGCCATAGCTTAACATGGCTTGCCAAAAGCAACAAGTGAGACAGTTGAAAGTCTCTCTCTAAAATTCTGACTCATAATGCGCAGTGTACAAAATGAATGTATGCATTGCGTGTGTATGTGTGTGTGTGTGGCATGGTGTGCGTACGAGTGTGTCTGTGTGGTTGAGTATCAATGTGAAGAACCATTCGTGGGGACCACAAACAAGCGCAAACCAAAAACTGATAATGATTGTGGCCTGCGGGGCCAACGGTCCAAAAAGCCATGGCAATAACTGGCGCCAGCTAGCCAACATGTATGAGTTTTCGATGGAATACCTCGACCAGGCTTAAAAGGGAGTGAATGAGAGAGAGATGGGGAAATGTCAGAGATTTTAGATTTCATGTGCATATTAAAAGCCAGACCAGACCAAAATCAAACGCCGTTTTCCCCGCCATAGACAAACAAATTTTCATGTGCTGCGAATGCAGCAAATGGCAGTTGTTGAATGCCAGAGAAGGGGGCGGCGGGAGGGGCGTGACAGTTGTAGAAGCAGCAGCAGCAGCAACAGCAGCAGTAGCATCATCATTAAATATCATTAACACAGCAACGAACAAGCAACGCAGCGCAATACAACAACAGGCAACTGACAACCAAACAGTCAAAAGCAGAAACAGAACACAGCAACAACAACAACATCTGCAACAACAGCAACAAGAACAACATCTGCAACAACAATTTGGTGATATCATTAACAAGCAAAGCTAAAGACAGAGCAATTGCAAACGGAATCGCAATAACACACAGACAGCACAACAACAACAACAGAAAGGAAGCAAAAGTGTATACAAAATGTTTTTAATTAAACGCTTCCCCTTTTAGTCGCATCATCAGCGGCGACAATGTTAGAGACAGAGACAGCAAAAGACAATGTGTGAGTGAGACAAACAAGACAGTAGCTAAGTTCAAAACTTGAGATTCTATGTGCGCTCTAGAGTTTCTCTCTCTCTCTCTGTCTGTCTGTCTATCTGTCGCTTCCTTTTGATTCATTTGAATTTTCAGAAATAATGCAAGTGTGTATATGTGTCACATTTTGTTACCAACTTTGTAACGCTTCTCGGAAAGTACTTTAACTTTGAGAGATACAAGTATATCCGATATAAGAATATTATATATCTTAAGCGAATTCAAGTATCTTTGTTATGCTTCTTCTAAAGTACTTCAATTGTCAAGGACATAAAAGTATTACAATGTGAATTATATACTTTAATCATGCTTATTTGTTGAGAAGTCTACTTAAGAACTGGAAATATCTTTTCAAAGATTCTATTGTCTATTTTAATTTAGTAGAACAAAAAATTAGATTGAAATAACTTACTGATAATTAAAAAAAATCTGCTTCAGATTCTGAAATATAATTTCTTTAAAATGAAGTAAAATTCTTTGAGACATGTATAGATTATTTATAACATAATTTCTAAGAATTCTTTAAATCTCACCAATTTTAATTCCTTAAGCAAATTAATTTCCTATAAAATTATATACAGAATTTTGGCTCTAAGTTACAAAATTCGTAATAAATTAAAGATTTTATATATCTTTATACTTAAGTTATATTTAAGCAAAATTATTACGTTACAATATTAGTACATTCGTTATACCTTCTGCCATAAAAGGGTAATCAAATCTGCATATTGTCAAAACATAGAAGAAAAACAACAAAAATGCTCGTCTCTAGTTTTAATTTCAATGGCACTAAGGATGATGATGAACCAAAGGGCAATGCAGATACATTGCCAGCTCATAGATACATTTGCCTCAGATGGTGAGCAGTAGAAAAGGGAAACGGGAGGAAGTATGTTGTGTGCAAAAGTATAAAATTACAGCAGAGATGCAACTACAAAATGCAGATACATGAGGACAGAGAGCCGACAGACATGGTGAGACAGAAAGACAGACATAGTGTGTGAGAGAGAGAGGGAGAGAGAGATGTAGAGACGATGCAAAGACTCGTCTTGTCCATTTCCATGACATTATGCAATGCGAGTTCGTTGATGTTGTTCATGGCAATCCTTTGATATGATTTCACATAATAATGCGCTTGTTGTGTATGTGCATGTTGTGTGTGTGTGTGTGTGCTTGTGCATGTTTTCATTGCAGATTATGAACAGTAGCAACAACAACAACAACACCAGCAACAATAACAACAACGACAAACAGTCGCATAATAAATGACAGCAACCATAAAGCAAAAGCAGCGCTAAAGTTTGCCATGATTCGTATAATTGCAGCGTGAATAATTACATCAAAATCAACAATAATAACAACAAAAATAACAACAACAACAAAAATAACAACAACAACATCATAAGTGCTGGCAGACAAAATGCATTACAAACATAATAATAAAAGATTATGTTGGGGGCAAAAATCTGAAGCGTTTGTCGTTCGTCGTTTGTGAATCCAGCAAAATGTTGTTATTTATGCGCTTGAAAAAGTTTTTAATTGATTTAATAAGTAATGCGATTAATTGCCACAATTGCATAGATACACGCCAATGATATGCTACTGCAACATATAGATACAGATACATATTCACAGACAACGAAACCGATACAGCTATAGATACTTTAGTCTACGTTTGCGAGTATTTATCAGTTGGCAATAATGTATTTTTATTTTATCGTAGTCATTGTTGCTGTTGCTGTTGTTGGTAGCTTTGACGTCAGATTTGAAGTGCTTTTAATTATGTGTTTAACTTTTGAATTTATGATGTGTGTGCTCTGTGTGCTCGGCGCATTTATCTGAGCACCGGCAATTGATATAATGAAATGTTTGAATGATTGCGGATTAATATTGATAAGCCAGTCTCATGCCCCTCATGCCACAACATAATGTGCATGTTTCTCGATGTAGTATCTTTCTGTAATTGCCACTCAATTGCGGTGCGGGATTCATTTGAGGAGCATCAAAGCTTAAAGCGCTTCATTTCATATGCATATGCAATTGAATTGTAAGTAGGACATGTTTGACAATCAAATTAAATACATATCCTCAATTCGTTATCGATATCAAAGTATTGCTTATAATTACATAGAGCTTATCTAATTATAGACTAATTATAGAGACAAGTTTGTTGACTTCAAAGGCATGCATTGTATTAATCGAGTATTAAAAATCGATAATAATTGATTAGTTTTATTGGTTCAAATGAAATTTATTTTTATATTATGTTTTATTACGATTGACTTAATTCAATTTTCCTGTTTTGTGATATTAATTTTTAAATTAAAGTACAGAAAAGTTATTCATTATATTAATTTTACATGAAATTATCAAAATAGTCATCTAGTACGAACTTTGAAAAGTTTTACATTTTAACATCACCTTAAATCGCAGCCCCTTTCAACAGCTGCTTAAGCATTTTGAACAGTCCTCCCAAAACAATATAATTGAAAGTAAACAGAGCTTAAGGCTCAAGGAAAAAATGGTGACCGTTATCATCATCATGCCATGCTGGCCGAGCTGCAGACAAAAGATAATACCCGATAAGAGCTGTCAATTTATCATTTTTAAACCAAGCGAAATAAAAATAATGCAATGCAAAAGAATAAATCTAGTGTGGGCGACAGTTGCTAACTGAGCTTCTTATTGTGCGAGTGTTGTACGGAGTAAAAGCGGCGTTAAGCATTTTGCCAGCTTCGCCAATTACGAGTGACTGACTGACAATTGGCCCAAGCTGATGCTACAAATGGTTAAAACTCCCGGGGACTCAACTCAGTCAGCACAACGGATTGACCATGACAAAGTAATGACAGTTTACAAAAGATGAAATAAACAAGTGATCCGAATGGGGAGGGAGGGAGGGGATGAGATCAAGTCACACACACGCACACCCTGTAGTAATGCAAATAAAAAGTGGGAGATGCGAGTTTGGTGAGAGGAGTGAGCGGGGTCTTGGAATACGCATAAGCAATTTGCAGTAGCTCCAACGCCCGAGAATTGTTGCTGGCGTTTCATTTGTTTTCGCAGCAGTTAAATGAAATTGCATGTAGCTGTCGAGCAGTGTTGCCCAAACAGATTTTTATCCGCCAAATCTGGCGATTTTCCAAAGTACTTTTACGGGCAAATATTATAGTTAAAATAGCGGGCAACGGAAGTTTTAAAAAGTGCTTTGTTTTTTTTAATCTAAAGTAAATATAGGTACAACTTTTAGCTATATTTTGACAATTTACTCTTCTGTACAAAGTTCGATTTCAATGTATAACTAGACAGGGGTAAATTCAATACCTAACTCCGCTAAGATCCGACAGATAATTGCAATATTTATGTCAAAATTTAGTAGAATTCATAAACCACTTAAGATTCATTAAAAAAATCCTCTTTTTAAAATTTTTTTTTTTTGTAATTTAGCTTTTATTTCAACCACTAAAATCCGTTTTTTCTGCTTCTCAAAAGTTGACAACACTGCTGTCGCAAGGGAGGGGTATAAAGAAGGGCAGTAGGAGGAGGCGTGGCAGGCATTCGCATTTGTAGTGGCTATCATTACACATTTATTGTTGCTGCTGTTGCTGTTGTTGTTGCAGTTGTTGTTGTTGTTGTGGGTACCATTGTTGGTCAAGCGCGCACAAGATGATGATGATGCTGAGGACGAGACAACAACGTTGCCTATGGGTGGGTGTGAATTTAATAAAATACTCACACACACACTCAGAGACAGAGACAGAGAGACATAAAAGCAACCATGGCAACAGTCAATACAAAAGGGGGCTGGGCAGTCTGTCCCCCCCCAACTCACCTCACCCCAACGTCCACACTGTTAATGTACAACAACTATTTTCAATTATTGCCAATCAAATGTTGCATTCAATTGATGTTTACATGCAACAGCAGCAGCAACAATCAGTGGCAGGAGGCAACCTGATTATTGCCAATGTTCGTTTAAGGGGAAGCTTATTTGGTTTTGCTGCCTTTAGGGCAAAATTTCCACAGAAGGGACAGAGGGAGGGGCAGGGGGCAGGGGACAGTGGCTGGGGCAACTTCAGTGCTAACCTAAGAGCCATGTAATTAGTTTGCAAGTGAGTGTCAGGATTAATCTTTGAGTGTGTGTTTGATTGTCGGCACTACACTGAGAGTAGCACACACACTCACACACACATTACACTAACAAACGCACACACTACACACACACAAACTTATACTAATAATAATGCTGTGCAAATACACTTGTCTGGCGCCCATTTTGAGGCCATGCGTCCTCCTTTTGTTGCTACAGGGCAAGGGGCTGGGCGGCAGGCGCGAAGGGGGGCATGGTCAAAGAAAGTGCGCGACGCACATGTTAATTGAAGGCCTGGGCAAACAGAGAAAGAGAAATCCTTGCAATTACGTACAGCAGCCAACAGCGAGCGCATCGTGCAGCAGCAGCAACTGTGGCAGATTACACTGCCCAAAATCACTAAGCACAAGCCACAAGATTACATAATTCTATCATTAAAATTTTCTTTTATTGTTAAAGTGAATTGCATGCTTACGAAACTGAAATAAATTTAAATTTCTTTAAAAGTACAGTCGAACTTCCCTTACTCGAATCACCATTATCCAAATAAAAGGTTCGAGTTATGGAGATATTCGACTTATAGAGTTCTTTTCTAAGTTTATTAATTTTACTGCCTCTCATTTCGAGTTAGAGAGAAATTCGAATTGTAGAAGTTCGAGCTATTAAAGAAGAATATCTCATAGTTGCACAAATATTAATACTAGAAATATATTTTTATTTTCATTATAAAAAAACTATAAAAAGTTTTTTATTATCTTTTAAGACACTTTTTAATTAAGTTAAGCTTCACAATGTCTTTAATTCACAATGTACCCTATTCTGTTTTTCTTTTTCAGCTTACTAAATAATTCAACTACAAATTGTACTCAGCTTAACTTTGCACAATTATCTCAGATTTTTGCGCAGTGTACGTACATCTGAGCAACTTCTAATTAGGTTATGTTTGATTGTTGTAATATGCAACCGAAATCTAGGCGCTCGCTGGTCGCCCAACTCTGATATGTATATGTATGTGCCACTGTCTCTTTTCCACTCACAATCCCTGTCTCTTTCTAACGCGCTGTGTCATGTGCATAGTTGGTCAATGGCCGGAGCTGAAATTGGAGTTCGCCAATGGAATTTAATCAAGTTTTATTTGCACTAGTTGGCAAAGGATGAGCAATGAGCAATGAGGAACTAAAACACACACAACCAGAGAGCAATAAAGTTGCATATACATATATATGTATCTATGTGTATAGTGTGTGTGTGTGTGTGTATTTCAGTATTGATTGTCATAATTAAAAGCTGCTGCTGTTGTTGTTGCTATTACTGCTTGCTGCTTGGTGTCTTCCACAACGTTGCACGTACTTTGTCGTAAGTTGTTGTTAGTTCACAGCTGCTGCTGCTGCTGCTGTGAGTTTTGTAACTGCGCTTTAAAAAGTTTGTTGATTGAATGCAACGCTGCACAATTGTTGCAAAGGCCAGCCATAAAGTGGCCTTATGCTCAAAACACACCCCCTCCCCTTCCCGCCCCCCACTTTTCCCCTTTTCTCATCCCCTCCCTCACGTCAGTCAGTCAGCCCACAAGTTTTATAGCTATTCTTTTGTATGCTCTGTGGATTAGTTCTTCATTGTTTAGCTGCAAGCGTGGCGCTCTGCAGATAACACACACACACTCTACATACGCACACACACACTACACACACAGAGAGATCAAGAAATGCAGTGGGAGTTTACTCAGGGTTAGACAGAGACAAAAGAGAGGGAAGAGGAAGGAGGGGGAACAATTGTGTGCATCATGTGATGTGAGCAATGCGAGTGCGAATAATAGGCGATAGGTGGCGCTGCAGCTGTCGAGGCTAAGTAGTGGGAGTTAAAGTGGGCGTGGTTAGCACTGAAAGCACTGCTAACTAGCTGATTTCAGTTTAGCACACATATATTACGCTAAAGCCGCAGCTTAGAACCCGTTCTAAAAATTACACATTTAAGAAAAGATCTGAGAATTGCTGTAAAATTATGTACATGAATTTTCCTTGTAAAATCTCATTATATTTTGAAATATGTAGCTCTAAACAGAACTTAGCTCTGTAATTCTATATTCATTTTGAACCATAATGATGATAGCAAAAACCGAATTGATTTTGAAATTTGTAGACAATAATTTATCCCGTAATTTTAAAAATAATTAAATTTTACATCATCAAAAATATTCTCATCATTACACTATCAATATCAATTATAATCAAATTATTTGGCCCATTTAAGCGTTAACTATGAAGATGTTTTTAACTATAAATATAACTGTAGCATTTATTTAATAATCAAAACTATTAATTCAAAGAAAGTCTAACAAAACCAATAGAAGATAATGTAAACTACAATTTCTTTTATTCACAGTATCCATCATTATTACACTGCCAATCTCTGCGAGTACTAAACAATTACTATAATCTGCAGTTATCAAAGTTACAAAATCAACTTTTATTGCTAATCATTTAGGTAATGCTCGGATTTAAACCTAAACCGACTGCTGACTTTATCTTAATCAGATCTTAATTACCGTACACAATCGGACAATGCCCATTCCCATTTCTCTTGTATCGCTGTGTTTTTATCAAGCCCTAACAACCTCACAGCTGCAGTTCCGATTGGTTTCGGTGGACAACCTCCCCCAAATTTAACAAGAACATTGTCCACACAAATTTTGTACATTTTCACTTAGTTATTATATTCATTTGGTTATTTATTTATGTGCTGCCTGCACGCGTTTACTTATTCCCTTTACAAGTACTATATACATATTCTCTTTTTCTATATTTTCTTCTTCCATTATTATTATATTCTTTTTTTGGTGTTGTGCCTTTTGTATTCCGTTGTCAATTGTTGTGCCGGGCTATTGACAAATATTACGCCGTATCCCCCATAGTCCCCCTCGGGGCATTGCCGTTGTTATGATTATTGTCTGAGGCATTGTTGGGAGGCAGTTTTCTATATCCACAACACGTACAGCAGTCAGTGTCGGTTCTCGTATAATACGTTATTTGCATGAAATTACTTGGATATGAAGAGAGTTGTTGTAATGCGACTATAGTATACATAGTATCCTTCACTCACTCCAGATCCTTGGTTTATTAGCATGCTCCAGAGATTAGACGATGTTGCCGGCAAAGGACAACATTTGATTTCTTTTTTCTACCATCCCCGAAACACGAACCACACACAGTCCAAACAAAACTCCATCCACCCAATGCAACCGACCGGGCTAATCAGCACAAATGCCAAAATACAAAAGCCAAATCGAAAGTAAAAGCAAATCAGAGAAAGAGAGCAGAAAGAAAAGACAGAAAAGAAAACAGAGGAAAATATATGTCTCTAAAGAACTTCCAATTCGGAGTTGAACTCCGCCCCGCGGGCGTTCTCAATGGTACTGCAAAAAGACGTCAATCACAATCACGGAATCGAAAGCGGGCAAAAATAAAGAAGGGACAAAAATGTGAAAAATTTGATATGCCTTCTAGGTTGCTTTCCACTTTCCACTTCCCACTTTTCACTTCCTTTGCCCTATCCTCGTATATGTTGAGGTTTATTGATTTGTTTCCTTCAGCGCCTTTTGCCTGGCCTGAAAACTGATATTTGGCATTTGAAATGCGAGCGGCAACATTTCTCTCTGTGTGTGGGGGAGTTTGTTCTTAGTGTTTTTCTACTCCTCTCTTCTCTTCTCCTTTGAAGTCTGATAAGCCAAAGGAGCGGATTAGCCGCTCAGCGATTTAAGTGATTGTATATCTTACAGATATACGATTTAGGCAAGCGACCGATTTACCCACAAAAACAAGTGCCGAGATTTAATAGCTTTGGCTAAGCTACTAAGTGGGCGTGCCAGGTGCGAGTAGATTTCGTTCCGACTGAAAACTTGCTCAACTCACTGTATGTATGTGTGTGTGTGGTGTTCTTCCGACTCTTTCTCAAGTTTGTCCTTCTGTTTAAAGTGATTTGTGATACTTTCGAGTGCTAGGAAAGTTGTTTTATTTTTATTCTTTATTTTATTTTTTTTTTTTTGGGTTTTTGGGTAACTTGACAGTGGTTTTTATGGTTGTTTAGTTGCCAGTTTAGCTCTGCCAAGATAAGGGCAGTAAAAGTTCAAGATTTGAGCATGTGAATTGTTGCAATTGAAGTGCGAGTGCACTCACTTCACTTTCCTGATTCCTTGCCTTTCTTTTTTTTAGCAATCAATCGATAAATCTGAGTCTCTTGCAATCAGTCACGGAAATTACACAACTTTTTAGTGTTATTGAATGAAATATGATACAGTTTATATTTACTGTTAAAATATAAAATTTACTCGAGACTGTTGAGAATATTTACGAAGAAACAAGTAGCTTATTCATTAAATGCACATTTCCCATGTAGCTAAGATTTAAATTAGAACAATTTAGCAGAAAAGCAAATTATAATGAGAATTCAAATATTGTTCTGTACGCCTAACGAGTTTTGAAATTCAAATGAAATTATTATTTTAAGGTAAAAATCACTGAAAGAACTAAATCAGAACTCAAATTCCCCTTAATATTATATAAATATACATATGACTAACTATACGTAAATCTTCTTGCTTAAAAAATACTCTTCCAATACCAAATTCAAGCTAACCAATCATTATTTCGTTTTCCCCAAGCCATCAACTTGTTTTTGCCAGATATACAGACTAAATAATTTGAAGACAAACTAATTGCATTTCAAGCTTCAATTCAAATTACTTTTGCCAGTTCAATTGTGTTTTCGTTTCGATAATAATTGTGAGCTGAATATCTACCCAACATTTTGATTAACATTAAGTGATTTGTTTACTCCATTTCTCCAGCTTGTGCTACCAAAACTCTGAGTAAATCCTAAATAATTAAAGACCTCTGTGAGCTTGCAATTAAGCCAAAAAAACGAAAAAAAAATTGGAATAAAATCCCGGACTCTTGTTGCTAATATCAAACACAAATAGAATACATATTATAATGGATACGAACCTTGTTGGAACAGCATCAGACATCCTTAGCCATGCTTAATTCAAATTCCAATGAACAACAACGTTAACGAGGACAACAACAAAAGAGAAACAGCAACAAAAAACACAAAGCAATTAGCCGAAATGGACGCACGAACGAAATGTCTGAAAAGAGAGCAAGGTAAAATATTTGCATTAGTTGAAGGTGTAGCAAATATGTACATAAAAGTACAATACAAAAATATAATACACACAAGGTCACAAAAAAAGGAGAAATGAGAAAGAGAGAGAGAAAGAAAAATCCTTTTTTAATTTCTTTTACGCGCCGCAATTGTAATTTGTATCAGAGACTGTTTGCGGCAGCTAAATAAAGTTATAAAGGCATAAAAAAAGCGAGTGTAAATAAAAGCAACACGCCAACGATAACCGAAAATCATTTCTAAGTATGTAAGTATAAACATGAGTTGAACCAAACAACCCGAAAGGCACAACTCCAACCAGAACTTCGAGGAAGCAGAACACCACAAAGTGCGTTGCTGTTGCACATAAAATTTCATTGATTACATTTGTTTGTGCGTTAAATGCCGGGTCTTATGTAGGTCCTGGACTCCACTCTCCCTGTAAATTATATAAATGTGTGTGTGTGTGTATATGTGGTGTTGTGTGTGCCTAGGCTCGTTTCCTGTTTACACAGGCGTCGCGTCCTGTGCAGCTCTTTAACCCAAACGCCACACGCAACCTAATGAAATTCATTGCCGCCCACGAGAAATGCTCAAATATCGCTTAAATGTGTTGCATATCTGTGGCAGGGTTATTTAGGGTCTCGCTCTACATATATATGTATATGCATACACTCAAAGTACCCCGAAAAAAAAATATTTAAAATTCTATTTATATGCTAATACCCGCAAAGGCAACCATTGAAATATGTCGCGGGGGCGGCATAAAAAAAAGGTTGTGCAATGTGCATTTCACATTTTCTACTCGCACACAACTGTTAGTTTTCACTAAATCCTCATTAATTAGTAGCATTTAAGGCGGCATTTTGTGTTTAAAAAGAAATGAGAGAAATATATATATGTATATTTAAATAAATGTACAAACACGCCCCCGAATTTCCCCAGTGCATGCCAAAGCATTAAAGCTACTTAGCATTAGCGACCAGAGAGTCCCTGCTTGCACAGTGGAGCCAACAGCTGTAAACAGGTGCTGAAACACAGGCCCATAACATTTAGTCAAAGACTGGCAGTAGCTTTGGCCAATTGATGCGTAAAGTCAAACAGGTGTAGATTTATTTAATGTGCCGCCACACATAAATTAGCAAAGACTTAAGAAAACATTTGTCCATTCGATTGTAGGAAAATAAATTCTTGGGAACTACGTGTCTTTCTTAAAAAAAAATTGCTTTTAGAATACCTTTTAATCTATCGAATTTTTAACAAATGTGTTAAATTAAGACGGAAATCTTGGCTGTCAAGAAAATTTGGCTTAAGAGTATTGGTTTTGAATTAAAAAATTCTTTTGGAAAGGGAACATTAGTTAAAATTTTAGGATTTCAAAAAATTGTTTAATATTCTTCTTTTGTTAAATAGAATCATTGTTTCTAATTATTTACTACTCTTATTTTTATGTATTGTAAATAACAATTTTTGGATTTAATTTAAAGTCTTCGTAAAAAATTGAGTGCTCTAAATAAAGTAGGACATTTTTGAATTGACAGCGTACTATTTGGTTTGCAATAACTTTTTTATTTTAATTAAAATCTAATTTAAATCGTACCAATATAATAATTATTAAAACACGCTTATTTGCTTAGGATATTTTGCAGCATTTGCCACCACTGTATACTGAGTCCTGGCCAACTAGCAAACCAGCACCAGCACCAGCACCTGGCCCAAATGTAGGCAATACTAAAAAAAATACAAAAAACACTTAAAAGCAAAACCAAAAAGAAATAATTCCCAACAGCTCTTTTGCGCTCGTTTATGCCACTGCACACACACGACAACAACAACAACAACAACAGCAGAAACAACAACAGTAATAATAGCAACAACAACAACAACAACAACTATAAATGGCATAGAAGCAGGCAGCGAGACATTTGCCTGCATTTAATAACGTTTAGTTTGTACCTCTGTGTAAATGTATCTGAGTATCTGCATCTGTGTGAAAACTGGGAAAAACATGGCCCACGGAAAATGAAATGAAATAAAACAAAACAAAAACATTCAAAATGATATGGGAAACTCGCCGAACCAAACACAGACAGACAGAAATGTACCTACATCTACATATGTATAACTGAATTTTTACCCATTTCTTTCCAAATACATATATTTTTATTTCTTTTCGAACGCTCGCAACGCATTAATTTCATTCACACTTCGGAGCAGCATTTCAAAAATATTTAAGGCAAATATGCAATAACGGCATGTTGGGAACAATAATATTTGTCTAGGAGCGGAACAACACCAACGACAACAACAAAAGGGCCCGAAAAGGGCGCTCAACCAAAAGGGGAATGTGAAACTGAAGAGGGAAAGACAGAGAGGGAGAGGTGTGAGCTGAGTGTTGTGAGAAGCACGCGCATAAAAAAGAACTTTGCTATCGTCGGTGTTGTTGTTGGTTTTGTTGTTGCTTTGCGATAGGGCCTAGGTGCAGGGTCACCTCGAAGCGTTTGTTTAACAATTGAAATATACGTACAACAACAGCTACAACGCATAAGTGCAATCCTAGTGCACTGCGAGAAATAGAAGAGTCGCAAGCTTGACTAAAATGTGAATTTAATTTGAATCATTATAAGATGATGTAAAATATGAATTTACGAATTTGTAAAATAATAAAGTTGAACTACTTTTAATTTAGATCAATCGATATGTATTATATAAATATTTAATTACAGAAAAAATCGAAATCATGTAAGAAACATTAATAGGAAAGAGAAAGATAAATTAAATTTTTACGAACTTAGCATTTTAGAAACTAAAAATTAATAAATATAAAAAGTTTCAAAGTTTAGACCAATCGCTGTATATTTTTTGAGGAAACCAAACTATATTTTATAAATAGCTATAACAACAAATAAATTAAAAAAAAATTTTAAATTACCGTGCGAAAAATGTAATTTAAAAAAGTGATGGAGTATTAATTTAAAGTTGTTGTTTAAAGTAAGAAAACTTCTCAAGATGATTCCAGCCCATCGATCTGTGGCAAGTTTTCAAAATCTTTAATATCATAAGCTTAATCTTAAATATATTTTCCAAAATTTAATGTATTCCACATTCCACCGACATTTCGTCGAGTGTAACTGCAAAAAAAAACAAAAAAGCGTTTTCTGTCCCAAGTCTGTTTGCATTTGTCTCTCGTTTGCCTTGATCCCTAGACCCATTAGTGTGCCTAGCACACACAGAGACACAGTAGCTGCCGAATTCCACTCCCAATCCTCTCCAATAACAAGAACAACAACAACGATAAGAGGGCCGTGTCATGGTGTTTGGGATTTTTCAATGTGTAAAACTACCTGTCGCTGTTGTTGCTACTGAAACTTGCCTGCCTCGACGACTGCCGACTGTATGGCTGACTGCCTGGATTGCTGGCTGGTTGGATGGTTGACTGGATGGTTGGTTGGACTGGCCCCGCCTGGCATTGCTTTGAGCCCGGCAAAACTATCTTTTAACACGCACAACGCATTATACGAGCACCTTGCATGCACACGTCACACACAGCCAGAGAGAACACAGTCGGTTCAGTCGCAACTTGCCCCAGACTGTGGCATTGCGAGTATTTTCCCCAAGAGTTTGATTTTTTGCCC
Organism: Drosophila subquinaria; assembly: GCA_037043405.1. Classification (NCBI taxonomy): domain Eukaryota; kingdom Metazoa; phylum Arthropoda; class Insecta; order Diptera; family Drosophilidae; genus Drosophila; species Drosophila subquinaria. The sequence goes on along the minus strand of JBAMBL010001097.1, from coordinate 55,859 downwards.
CCTCTTTTTCAGTGTTTGTGTGTGTGCGTGCTTGCCACGTGAATTTTATTCCTGCCACACCGTCGCGACTCTCGACTCGACTGCCGACTGACGATTCCCCAACTCTAGTGCTCTCTGCTGACGACATTTGTTGTTCCTCTTGTTGTTGTTGCTGTTGGTTTCTTCATACTATTTTCCTTTTTTTCTACAATTTATTTTTTTTTCCTTTACTTTTTTTTTGTTGCTGTTTGCCACTCTCCATTGCAATGGCTCTGGCGTATTTTGGTTGGGCTTTGCTCGCATTTGCGTTGGCTTTTCTTTTCAGTTTTTATTTCAGTTAAGTGAAATGTGCATAGCAATAGGAACAACAACGACGACGAGAGCAAAAACTACACTGCAATCGTCAGTACTTGGTCCTGTCTATATACATATATCTGAATGTCTACTTGAGTATGTGTGTGTGTGTTCCTTAAATAAATTTAGCTTAGTTTTTGAATGGTTTTTGCACTTGAGAGGTTTATATTTTGCCATTGCAACGCAGCAGCAGCAGCAGCCGAGTACTCGTATTAGATTTGCATCACTTGAGTTGCCGTAAATGCATTTTGGGGCTACGGGGTAATCTCAGACTGGCAGATTTGTGTGCGTGTGTATATGTGAGTGAAGACACACGAAGGGAGTGTGTTACCAACAGTTTTTCGTTTTCCGTTTCCAGTTTTCAGTTTTCAGTTTTGTGCTGAAAATTGTTTGGGCGTGTGCACTTCAAACTTGACAGCGCACAGTTAAGTGAGTGCAGATCAACATTTACTAGCACGATTTAAATGTTTTCACAGCATTTAATTTCTTTGTTTTTCTTACTTATTTCATATGCGTATCAGTATTTCACTTTGGCTTCTGTTTATTCTTTATTTATGTGACAAGAGATATTTATTTTTGTTAAAGCTCACTTTTCATTATGCGCTTTATTTATTTGGTAGCTTTATTTAATGCCACAAAACGAATATTAATAATCAAAAGTTGCATACGATATTTTTGTTTACGAATTTCAATTATTTTATTAAATTGTCAGCAAAATGTCTTTTTTTAAATAATTTTACTGGACAGATTTGGTAATTTAAAATTAAATTTGCATAAAACTTTCGATAAAATTAAGTAATTTCCATAGATTTTCGACACTGTGTGAATCGAGAACTATAAAATTTACAAGCATTTACACATATGAAATTTTATATGAAATTTTCCTCTATTCTCTAGCTGGCAAATGGAAAAATGCAAATGAAATCTCAACTCAGTTATGGATTTTTTTTTCGTTAGCAATCTGCAGATACATTTGTATCTCTATATCAGTATCCAATGCAGCAATCGTTGAGAATGCCAGCAGCAGCTTCACCTATGACAAATTGCCTAAACGTAGCTTCAACTTGCCACTCGCGTTGCGTCGCGTCGCGCGGCGTCGCGTTGCTTGCAACGAAATGTTGCAATTTATGCAAAGAAATGCAAGTGGCGACCGCAACTTCTGCTCCTCCTCCTGCTCTTTCTCCTTCACCAGCAGCAGCACCAACGTTTGGCTACTTTTTATGCTGCCGCAAACAATTCAGCATGTATTTTTTAAATGTTGCCCATAAATTGTTGTGCTCGCAGTGCGTTTCGTTTTGCAGTTTCGCCCGTTTTCCAGCATATTTCCCGTGCATGCCTTTGTTACAGTCCCAGCAACAACAACAACAACAACAATAGCGCCACGCTTTTCTTGTTGCAGCTACTGTGTTTGTTGTTCTTGTTGTTTATGTTTTCATTCGCTTCATACATAAATACATGTTGCTATACAAGCGCAAGTACGAGGAGTATTTCATAAACAGCTGCCTGGGTGGTGATCCCTTACGCCCCTTACCTCCCTTTCTCCTCCCCTCCGGAAAAATGATTCGCTTTAGGTGCAAAATGTAACCAACACGAGCAGCTCCATGCTACGCTGCGTGCCTCAGGAACCGAACCGAACTGAACCGCATATTGAAACCCCAAAAAAAAAAATAGAAAAAGAAAACCCAACGAAACGCAACCAAATACGCGCATATTTTGAGTCATGAGGTACCCCCAATTCCCCCCTATCACAACGTTTCCATTTGCCAGGCCCAAGCCGGAGGAATAGTTCCAACATTGCGTTTACCAACAACATAACATATAACACAACACATAACAACTCCCTGGAGAGTATTTATGCGGCTGAGCTGGCAAGCATTTCAACTTCTACGTCTACGTTTACGTTTACTTTTTTGCAGCACTGTAAACACAGCATTTGCCATGTTTCCCAAGCATAAGAGCAGCAAATATTTCGCATCTTTTGTTCTGTTCGCTTCTATTGTAGTAATAAAAAAAAAATGCTTTGCTGTCTCTGTTGATTTTCCTACTTATGTGCGTGTAATTTGAGACTTTTGCCGAGTGCAGGTAGCAAAGAGGGAAACTTCAAATGGAAAACTCCCTTTATGAAAACTCTCATCTAATACTCATCATCATCATCATGCACATCATAAGCTATAAGACAACAAACATGGACTGATAACATTTTTCGTTTTTTCCTTTTTATGATTATCTATGTCTGTGGCCAAAACATTGTCAAACTCCATTTGCATTTGCAGAAAAAAGTCTTTCCTAAAAATTGTTTTCCTTTAGCCGAGGCTGAGGCCGTGGCAGAGAAAGAGATAGAGATACAGACAGACTAGGCATCCATCCATGCAGCTATCCCATCCATCTATTTGCCTAATATATCTTCATAGTCGCCATTTTATGGCTCAGAGTCTGGACCTGGCTATCAGCCCCCTGATCTGCGTATTCACTCTCTGCCTGCTGTCATCGTTTGTTGAGATTGTTTCTCTTCTATTTTCTACCCTGTACTTATAAAGTACAAAGGGTCTATGCATAACAGGCAAAAGGAGACACTTTCGACACTTTCAATATATATTCTTGATCAGAATCAACCATACCTGTTAAATAACGATTAGTAATCATAATCATAAGTAATATGATTATTTTTGTTTAAAAGTCGAAATAATTATAAAATTTCTATTATTTGCCCAATTAATGATTACGCTCAAAAAATACAAAAATAATCTATAATTACTACAATTATTCAAAAATTTAAAAAAAAATCAAAAATAATCAAAAAATTCAAAAATAATCTGTTGAGTATTCGGATTATTTTTGATTTTTTTTTTGATAAGTTCGGATTATTTTTGATTATTTCTGAATATTTATGACTATTAAGTAAAAATCAAATTATTCTCAATTTTCACAATCAAAGTAGCTAAAATAATCAGAAAAAAAATTAAAAATAGTCAGAAATAATCAGAAAGATTATTTTTGATTTTTTCTGATTATTTTTTAATAATTGCAATCATTTTAGATTATTTCTGATTTTTTGTAATCGTAATCATTATATAATCACAAATTTTTCAACAGTGAATTATATAGTCACTAAGATTATTTCCAAAAATAATCTAATTGATTAGTAATTCTAATCGAAATTTAACAGGTATGGAATCAACTAATGAATTGAAAGACTTTAAGATCTGGAGACTTAAAGGCTATAGCCTTATAGACTCAGATTTACAGTCTGGATCTGAGATTGTCTCTTAAATGATTATTTGATTTTAGCAAAATTTTAATTTACAACACAATAAGTACAGGGTCTCTTACAGTTGGGCTCGCTCGTCTACATTTTTGTTAGAGTTTGTAGCTAGCTTCTGTATACTAATGTCCTCTTCCTCGTCTGTCTGTCAGTCTGACAGGCTTGCTCCTTTTGTTTGTGTGCCTCATATTTACGACTCTGCGAATGTCTCTGCAGTCAGTCAAGTCTCAGTCGAGAGTATCTCATGCCATCATCTCTTAAACGATGGCGGCGGCAATTCCTCAAGTGTTTGGCCTGCTGGCTGGCTGGCTGGCTGGTCGCTCGTCCGCTCCACTTGAAAATTTGGCATCAAATGTCAGCATCAGGAGGCAACGTTTGTCGTTTGCATGCCGTTTTGCGCTCGATTCTCACTAGTTTTATTCTTGCTATATTATTTTTGTTACGGCTTCGCCTTCAAGTGGCAATGGATCGACGCCAGTGTCCGATTTAAATGAGTTTCTTCTCTCAACAGCAACAACAACAACAACAAAATAAGTACTTGTGCACGTACGCCGTAACGGAACCGGGGAATGGGGTACGGACATGGATAACGACGACGACAACTACTGCTACTACTACTTTCATTTCCATCTCCTTTGCAAAGGAAACGCATCACGCATTTGCCAGAGCTGTCACTGAGACGACAGCAATGACGACGGGCTTCCTCTTTATTGCCACCACTATTTATTTTTGGGTTCTTCCAACAATTCCAATTCCAACTGCAGCTTCAACCCCAGCTCCTTGTCTAACCCAAAACTCTTGACTCTCAACTCAACTCAGTTCAATTCATGCTCTGTCATTTTTAATGAATCGCTTAATTGTCATCCAATTGTGTTGAGCATGGGTTAGATAGTTCTTAAAGGCCGCTTCAGATACTTCACGGAAAGAAAAAGTTAAGTAATATGAGTCGGTTTCATTTCTAATGCTGAAATCTGTGCATTGTTTTCAGATTATGAATTAGAACTTTACTTTTGATTATTTTGAGTTCTAAAAATCTTTTCATAATTTGTGAGTTAATAAAGTCTGTTCTCAAATTACACTTTGCTTCAAGAATTTTTCTTTCTTTTTAACTAGTAAAAAATTATCCTTTATTTTATTATTTCGGTAGGTTCCCTCAATTCATACTGAATTCCGTATTTTCGATTCTGTACCCCAATATCTTTCACAAATTTCAATTCTATGCTTTCTACAAGCATCTTCATTAGTTATTCACACAACTCTTCACAGTCGGACACTTAAAACTTCTGCTGCCAACTCTTAACCAATTCTTAAAAAAAAAAAAAAATTAAATAAACTTGTCTAAATGCTCTTCAAGAAATGGAAAGACAAAAATGTAGAGAACTCCCCGTCGCAACTGAATAAAAACCTATTTTCCCATGCTTCGCAGAGGCGTCGCATCAACATCAAACATCAAAACTACTTGCACAAGATGAAATTACTCAAAAAGAACTTCAAGTGTCGTCGTCGTCATCAACGGTCTCCACTTCATTTAGAAGTTGTTGTTGTTGTTGTAGTTGGCCGAAAGTGTTGGAGCACAGTGTCCCTCAACTTATGCTTGTTCTTTTATTATTCTTTTTATTTTGGCAACGCTTCTGGCTAGCAAATTTCAAATAATTTTCAACTCAATTTTGTGCACGATTTGCGTACGCATCTTTATTATATAAAGACTTGGTACAAAACTCCTAATGACAACTGGCCAAATGACTGTCTGTTTGTCTGTCTCTCTGTGTGTCTGTTTGACGGGTCTTTGCTTCATAAACAAATGAAATGAGGCCCGCAATATAATTTTAACTAAGCGTGATATGGCACACTTGGGTTGGGAACTCTCAGGGCGCTGTCCTTGTCGGCAACTTCATCATTTTCCTCGCATGATTCGGCATAAAATTTCATTCACACCATTTAATTTTGATGTTGCTGCTGCTGTTATATTGTTGACATTTCCAGCACGGACTCCAGACGCTGAAAATGGTGGCACACGCAGCGGCAAATTGTGAGAATTATATAGTCAAAAGGAAGGGAGGAAGGGAGCACATGTATCTTGTATCTGTATCTGTTTCTGTGGCATGACACGAGGTCTCATTTAAATGTCTCTAAGCATATGGGCATGACACTCATCGACATTTCATCGTCTCTTTCCCTCTCCCTCTGTCTGTCTGTCTCTCTCTCTCTATTCCCCTCAAGAGGTCAACCGCTAATTAAGTGCAGCATAACATGCGTTTTTATAACTCAAATTTATGTTTCGGCTTTTATGACCCAAGTTAGTTGCTTCTGCCGGGATCAATCAGCATGGCGATATATTTTTGGTATGTAATTAAGACAAACGTGATCTCGACTACACATATAACTGTTATTTTTTCCTCTTCATTCCGTACGGATTTATATTTATTTTTTTTTATATGCCAATGAACATTTCTCCCGTTCGCCGTTCGGTCGCCTTTAAAGTTGATTTCGTTGTTGGTTGTGCAATGAAATTTGATTGAGTTTTAGTGCCGCATATGATTAACAATGTGTATGCAACTTCATGTTGCAACTGCAACTCCACTCGCTGCTTTGGCTAACTGCTGAGAAAAGAAAGCCTTTCCCAACTTGCAACCGTGCAACTTCTGCTCGAGGCATGCATAATATGCATTGCATATACTCTTTTTTAGTATTCTGTTTTCAGTTTTTATGTATTTTTGGTTATTTTTTGTGTGTATTTGTTCTTTTAATTAGCAACACGGAATTTAGGTTATGGTCAGTTAGACAGTTGCCCTGCTGTGTCAACGACAGCTGCGAAATCCCACACATGACTGTATAGTTAGACTTAACATGTTACGGGGCAATTCTCTTCATTAGCATAGTTTGAGTCATTTTTAATGATTTCTTGATAGTTAAATTATTAGAAAGAATATTTGGAATGTGTATATGCTTACTTTACTTTCTAATATTTTAGGATGAGCACAAGATTTAACTTGTAACTGAAAGTTAGCACTCTTCCAATAAAAAGAGTTATTTTTTTAAGTAATTAAAATTGTTTGTTTTTTCATTTATCTTCATAAATATTGTAGGGCGTATTTAGAACGTAGAAAATTTTAATATCAATTTTGTCACTCTCCTAATTTAATTTTCAAACAATTTTGACTTTCACTCATGATGTGGGCCATTTTGTTCATTAGCATAATTTGCGCCTTTTTTAATGACTTCTTGACAATTAAATTGTTCCAAAGTGTGTCTAGTAAATATACGTATTAAATGAAAACAGCTTGCATCAACCTTGTGGTGACTTTTCTTTCTTATATGTTATAATGAGCATAATACAGAATTTTCTAACGTATGAGTTTGTATTAACTTTTTAGAAAACAAAGATTAATTTACTTTTAACTATTTAAAGGAAAACAATATTTAATTTGTAAATCCAAGACTTGACATTTTAAAAAAGAAAGGGTAATTTATTACAAATGAAACGAATAATTAATTTTCCAATAGCAATACATATTGCAATGTGAATTTATAATCTAGAAAATTGTAATTTTATTATTGTCACTTTCCTAATTTGATTTCCAAACAATTTAAAAATAATTTCAACTTTCATCCTCGGCTAAGCAATTCATTTACAATCCTGGCAGCCACCACCCACCACGTGGTGTCCTTTTTGGGATTCTCAACTGTAATTTCAATTGACTTCCCTTACGTAACAGTTCACTCTGATGCGCTTTAAGCAAAATTTAATTCGAATTTAATGCGAGCGTCTAATCCCGAGTAGAGCCCGAGGAAGCATTTCCCCAGACTAATCTTATAGTCGCTGTTGCTGTTGCTGTCTCTGTCGCTGCCCTACTTAGAATAATTTGAAAACTTTAAACAACTTTTATATTTTTCGTTTTTTTCGTATAGAGCAACTGCAGCTGCGATGCGAATGAAGATGGAACCACCTCCCAGACTCCACGAGTGTCCACTGGTAATTGTATCTAGCTAAAAGTTGCGATGACCATGGAGTCCAATAGGAGTCGACAGAGTCCTGAGTCGCCACAGTTGCTTGGCCAGTTTATGCCTACGGTTATCACATCATTATTCAAGCATCAACATTTTTGCAACTGGGCTGCCGGTTTTCTTTTTTCAGCCAGGCCTTTGTCAAAGTTAAAGTTAAGCCACTTGAGCGACATTGTTGAAATCGGTAATTTGCCTGCCTCAACCTCAGTCTCAGTTGAAGTTTTAGCCTCCTCGTTTCAGCCTTGTCGCAGACGTGTCCATAAAAAAAAAAAAAACAACGCGAGGCTAACGACTTGAAAATCCTTATTAATCACAATACCCAGGCCGAAGAAGAAGTATAAGCAGAAGAGTCCGTTGGCAAGTCAAGAAGAGACTGTCGCTCTGTTGTTGCTCTCATGTGACTGTCTGTTAGTGTGTGTGTTGGCCATAAAAAGCCAACGCTGCCGCTGATAAGCAAACAGGCAACGACATGGTCCAAACTCGCCCCAATACGAGACAAAACTTCAAGCCAAATAAGCCAATGGACAGCGTCGTCGTCGTCTTCGTCGTTGTCTTCGCTGTCGTTGACTGGTCGACTACTCATTTTCAATTAATTAATCCAACAACATTCCAGCACTATTATCTCGGCATATCTCAAATATTTTCTTTAATTACGCAAAAGAGGAAAAAGTGCAAGAAGACTCGCCAAAAGGATGGTAATGGCAGCTTTGGGGGTTGGGGCTCGTTTGCCTCCTCGTAGGTAGAAAACAAATCTGACACCTCGAACAATCAATACATCATCATAAGCATGGCATGCAAAAAAAAAAAACAGAAGAAAAAACTAAATACACACACGCACACACAATTACAGACATGCCACGGCGGGCATGCTCCTCTTCTTCTTCTTCTCCTTCTAATGCAACAAACAAAAAACGAAGGGGTATAAAAAATATATGCCATTCAAAATTAGCAAAGTGTTATCTAAACGCATAAATTACATGCACGTACAATGGTGGCAGCATCGAAGGAAGTGGGTGACGACGAGACGCAACGCGACGCGATTCGAGGCGACTCGGTTTTTTGTTGAGGCGCCCCAGCAGGGACAGTGGGTGCAGCAGAAATCGCCACATGCAAATTGTGTGCGGCACAGTCTCATGTGTGTGTGTGTGTTTGTGTGTGTGTGCTGCGATAAGTTGCAAGACGTTGCTGAAGAAGCTGCCACAGCAGCAACAGCAACAGCAGGCTCGCAGGCTGGCACCTACACAAAGCGAAAAAACCAAGTAACAAATTTAATTTTCACTAAAATTAAAATTACTAAAAAAAAAATATCTTGATCACATTTACGATTTTTCAAGTTCAAAAATTTAAGTATTTTACTATTTTGATACTTAATAATAAAGTCTTAATTTCTCGGTGGCCTTTATAGGAGAACAGCTAGAACCATTTGGGAATTCTAAGCAAGCAAACGCTAAAAAGTTACAAGATTTAATAATCTTGTTTTATGATTCTACGAACTTCATATGTGAGCATGAACTCGTTGTAAAAAACCCGTTTAAGAGTTTTCGAACTTATTTTAATGAGTCAAGAGTTTTACTTGATTCAATATAGTTTATTATTATATCAAGATTATTCGTAATTGGTTCAAGAATTTATATCCTCATTTTCAATAATTCGTACATATAACAAGTATTTATTTTAAGAGTTGAAAATACTATACTAAAGTTCTTTCCAACTCAAACTAAGAACGTATTTTTTCTCTCTGTGTAGCTCTTCACAATCTACCTCCTGGTTAGGTCCCTCTTCTGCTGTAGTGTGTGAGGCAATGCGGCATAAACGATGCCAACAACTGATTGTGACGGGAACTAAGCTCGTAATGAAAGCATCTATACCAGGCGTCCAGGTTTCAAGCCAATGCAGCCAACTTGGCTCAAACAGCGTCCATGGCCAAAAGACAAGCCAAGTACAAAGACTTCAATAGACGATTCAACGCAATGTCTGCTGTGCTGTTGCCCCTTTCCTCTTCTGATCCTCTTCTCGGCTAGTTGGCCCTGCTCCTAGACGACAACGACAGCAGCAGCAACAACAACAACAACAGCAACAACAACAACAACGTGGTCATAGTGACGGCGACTGCAGCGGCATCGTTGGCGCTGTATTGGACAATTGGCCGCCGTCGCCGTCATGTGAAGACGATGTGCTGCAGTGCAGTGTGCACAGTGGAGCCAGACATTAAAATAAATAGACACAAAGCATCATATTTAATTTGGCATTTAAGAGAAAATTAATAAGAGTTTTAAGCACAAAATAGGGTATGTTGAAATTAAAGAAAATTAAAATCAAGCATTAAAAGAAACAATAAAGTTTTTTTTCTTTTTAAAGTAAGCCCTAATATTCGAATTTTGAAGTTAAAATAATTCATATGCCCCAAATAATGCATGCTATTCGTCATTGTCAGAACCAATTTTTCAGTTAAGATGTCCTCAGAGCATTGAAATTAATTGGTATTAAATAATTTTAGTACTTGAAAAATAAAAAAAATAATTGAATTCACAGGATGTTAATAAATATTAATATTCAGGGTGTTCATAAAAAATAGTTAATACTGAAACAACGGAATATAGAGCCTTTTAATGTGTAATTCTATAATTAAAGCTATTATTCAACATGCTAAGAAAATTGCTTTCATACCACTGTGCGTAGCAGCCACGCAGGCAACCAACTCAATTCGATTCAACTTAACTTAACTCAACCGCTTCGGCTGCGCTGCGACAGCACTGCGAATGGCGCATGGCCAGAACAGGCAACTACTATAGAAGAAGGAGGAGAAAAAGGAGAAGGAAGACGAGAAGGAAGAGGAGGAGGCAGAGGAGGCAACGTCTTGGTATCCTCACGACTTGGCGAAAGAAGATATAAGCACGACATAAATGGTACTTTATATCTGCAAGATATTATTTTTCCAAACATACACACAAAGTTTATGATTTTTTCTAGATATTTTGTCATCTTTATTATCAGACAGGCGCAAAATGAAAGAGCTAAACAGAGAGAGAGAGAGGGAGAGAGCGAAGGGTAAGGAATAAGAGATGCATGCAGCATAGCATAGCAAAAGGCATAAAGTAACCAAATAAGCACAAAGCTGGGCTAGTGTCATGGGAAGAACGACGCCTGCGTGGAGAATTGGCCATTGAATGCCATAACCAGAGTCAGAGCCAGAGACAGAGCCAGAGCCAGGTGAGTTGCAGTTTGAGTGTCATGGCAATGCCTGGACAGAGCAGTTGCCTCATGCCGCAGGCAGCAGGCAGGCAGGAAGGCAGGAAGGCAGGAAGCAGCAGTTGCAGTTGCAGCTATTGCAGTTGACCAAAGACAGACAGACACCACAATGGGAGCATGGCATTGCAATTGTGTGGCAAGTGTTGTTGTGGCATGGCATGGGCTACTTTGCACTTGTCCCATGAGCAGCAAATCGAACTGCACTTCTACAGCCTGTCCAAAGTTCCCTCCTCCTCTCTATCTCCCTTTCGTTTGCCTGTTTCAGGCTCCTGTCCTGTCCTGTCCTGGGCCCTGTTTGTTTTCCGTCTTCAACGCCAGCTCTGTGCGTCATATTTACGATTTTGCCTGTGCACATAAACAACATTATTTGCCCCGCATTCCGCATTCTCTGCAAGCTTTTAGCCTGTCATAAACTAGTTTCACACACATCTATATCTAGCTAGCTAGATATATAGAACTTGGCGTACTGTATATTCTCTGACTATATTAATGCGTGAGCACACATACAACAAACTTCAGCTTCACCCTTCGCTCCACATCGAAAGAAAGCAGTCGAAAGGTTTTTCTTTAACACACACACACACATAGTTATAACAAAAGACGATGACCGTTGTTGGTTTTGTTGTTGACTTAGGCCCACGCCATGAGTTCATGTATAGGGCTTCACCTCAACTCAACTCAACTCAATTCAATTCAACTCGACTCGATTCAACTGGAAGCTCAAAATGAAAACCACAAAACCTGAGCTGGCATATTGCCGTCTATTGTCTTTTATAGTTTCCTGGTATGCTACCATCACCATCACTACCACTACCATTTTATGTGGTGCAATACTCTCAAGTGTGTTTTCTGTGGTTTTTCTTATTTTACACCAAATCCAATTCAGCCTCCCACCACATCACACACATTTTGGCAGCGGTTCTTCTTCTTGCTTTATCGTCCCCCACTTTAAATATGATTTAAAACTTTTGTCTGTGGCATGTGACCCACATTTAGATGGCCAGGGCTTTTGGGATCTCTGGACACTAAAGCGCTCCTCAATTGATTCACTGCAGCCAATATATTAAATGTAATAGCATTTGGCATGAGGAAACTCTTAAATTCCGAAAAAAAAAAGGCCAACACGCAGTGAGAAACACTGCAGCTTCAATGAAATTGAAAACAACGGTGGTATTATATTGAGATTTTGCGAAAATTTATAGGGAATTTAAAAAGTAAATTAGGGTAAAATATATACACTGTTAATGAGCTTAGTTTCGATTAAAATATAGGTTTATTTCTATTTTGTCTGTCAAGAAAAAAGGATTTTTCAATCTGACATCATAATATAACCATTTTTGCATACTTAAGTCTAAATTCTAAGTTTATCTATAAATCAAAGCAAAGTTAACAGGTTTATTAATACACTTCAAATACTACAGAAAAAACCATAAATTTAAATATTGTCCATTTGATATAGACAACTTTCAATACACCTGACAAGAGAGTAAAACCATAAATCAAATGCAAACAATTTTTACGTTCTTTATGCCATTTCAAGAAATAATAGTCCCATTGTGAATCAAGTGAATTCATTGAGAAATAGTATCAAAAGTTTCGTTCCGTGATGATGCCAATAATAAAATGAAATCAATAAAAATTTGTAAACCCAAATCGAAATTAAGACTTGCAGAGCATGTGGGCTTCCACTTTTTGGCTCGGTAACTATAAAGTGCCCCCATGGGGTAGAGTAGATGGCCAAAAAGCAGCGTCTAGTTTTAATGTGCCACATCAAAGTTAACGACGACACCTACTTCAGTTATGGTTTATGGCTTCAGAAAACAAAAGGCCAAACATTGGATTTTTTTGGAGCGATGCCAATTGGTAAATATGTATGTATGTGCGGATCATAATTTACACAGTTGTTGTTGCCCCAAAACCTCGATGATACATGTTGCAGCATTGAAATTATGCGAACCAAAAAAGCATTAAGACAAAGAGAGAAGAAAACAACTTGAGCGGGTATCATTAAAACAACAGAAACCTTAAAGTAAACCCAATACCAAACCTAAAGCCCAAACCTACGAAGCGTCTCTTAAAGTCAGGCTTCAACTTGGACTCGACTGGGATCTGAGAGTTGAAAAATAAACGCAACAGCAGCGTAACGAAATTTTATTTGGCTTTTTTTTTTAACCGCCGCCGCCATCAACGCCAAGCCAAAGATGTTATACGAAAAGAGAAAAAATAAAATAAAATAAAATAAAAGAAAGAAAGAAGATAATACAGTTGATAATAATCCACAGCAATGTAACTCAATCTGCTTCTAAGCCTGGCCAATGCGATACGCAAGCAGCAGGACACGACGGACAAACACGGAGGATTTTGCAATGAGAAAACAAGAACAAAGTGTAAAATGCCAAACTACAGAAAGTTAAATACTCTTTTTTATGCGACAGATGCTGAAAATAAAGGATTAAACAGGTTGTGCTTAAGAAAAGGTGGCTACGATTGCGTTTATCTATGGCATACTTAAAACATAAATAAACTGGTAATTGTTATAGCTGAGGATTACGAGATTGAAGCATAATGCAGATAGATTAACTTCTGGGAAGCTAGAGATATGATTTTAGACATATTTATTCAGTCGAATGTACATAAGGGAATTTTTTTTAAATAATTAAACTTAAATATAAGAAAATGTTAATAATTTAAAAAAAAAACTATAATATAATCATAGCTATAAATAAAATTTTAATAGAACTTTCTTTCTGGCAAATTTATGAAATAAAAAACCTTTGTTTATAACATTTATTATAATATCCAGAAAAAGTTTAGACCTCTTCAATTTTATTTAGAGAAACATTAAGTTTACAGTTTTTATTTTCTGCCCACAAACCTAGGAAAAATACATCAACATAAATTAAAATATTCAAAAAGAATTTGTAACATTTTATTTAACTTTTAAGCTATTCAAACACAAATCTAATATTAACATTTTTTAACTTTTCACTTATTAAAACTTAATACTGACAAAAGTATAATATTCACGACTTTAGTAAATTTAAATTAAAACTTTTTTATTTTATTTTTACATCAAATAAAATTCGAACTTCTCCCTTGTAGATATCGATTTAAAAGACTCTTACAAGTAGTTGCATTAATGAAACCATGATAAAGCAAACTGTAAGGATGCTCACTGCTAGAGTATAGAGATACATATACACATACAGAGAGAGAAAGAGTGAGAGAGGGGGAATCAAATAATGTGCATGAATGATGAAATGCAGCTAAGGTTGACTGCCAGAAACTGACTGTCTTTATAGCCAGAGTGGACTGACTTGCCGGCGTTTACTAGCAGCAGCAGCAGAATCAGCAGAAGAAGACTCAGAAGATGCAGCAGCAAAAGATGGGACGCTTTTCGGTTGGACAGAATGGACAACAGATAGAAGAAGAAGACGAAGGCGGCTGCGGCAGTTGAGTTGGCCTGCTATTAACGTCCAGCGCACACATGAAACAAGATATTTTTACAGTACCCTGGCCATGGTCTCTCAACGTTATTATAGCCCTCCTGCCTTGCGTCGATTGCAAGACGGGTTTTGTCAGCTCGACTTTGACTCTGGGGCGCTGCAAGTATTTAGCCCGGTACACAATAACGTACAAGGGATTTATAAGTTTGTGACAATGTATGTAAAAGGCAGAAGGGTTATTTTAATTCCTATAAATTAAACATATTACTGATTAGTAGCAACAGTCGAATGGATATAGCCAGAGCGGCTTAGAAACTAAAAGAGCTAGAGCTACCAAATCTGGCGATAAACCTACATTCAGATCAAGTTTGTTTTCACACTATTGAACAAAATAAACAATTTTAAAGTTAAGTTGATAATCAAAACACTTCCTATGTGTCCGACACATTTCATTATGATTCGGATATATTCAAGACACAATTTTATGCAAAAAGAAAAATTAGAAAGCCTCGCTACCGGGTCTCTGACAGTCGAGCACACTCAACTGTCGCATTCTTTCTTGTTGTTTTTTTTTTTTTTCGTGCGCTTGGAATGGATCTTGGCCTGGGCCTTCCCGCAGTTATTGTACATCTTTTCAGAGTATATATCGTACAAAACGACACACGCTGCATGCGGTGCGGTCTTGGGAGCCGAATGTCGAATGCCTCTCTGGCACAGGGATCCACCACAACAGCGTCCGGCAATGGGGACGACTTGGAAGAAGACTGGGGACCGGTGTGAGTAATAGGCGGCGTTGCCGTTGTAGTAAATGAGCTTACCAGGTGATACCAAAACACAAAAGAAATTATAGTAATCAAATCATTTTTATGTTAAATTATGATCGACAGCAGGCAGGCGGCAGCAAAACAGGGGACCAAGGAACCAGGGTTACAGTCATCCATACATATACATCTCTTACAGATACATATACATACAAAAATGTATCCGTAAGATACACAAAAGAGCGTGGCAGGCTATAGTGGTTTTTTAATGAAACTCTATACTAAATAGCAAATTGTTGCCCAGTGTCTTTTGGCCAGTGCTTTTATTGATGTGTGTTTGCGTGGTGCAGTGTGGTGCTGTGGTACTTCGTGGTATAGTGTGTGTGGTACAAGTTGTTACTGCCTAGACTGTAGCTAATTATCTTTTGGATTGCAACAAGTTTATTAATGTTTATGTGCCTGTTTTGCTCCGCTTTGCTGTTGGTTGGTTTGGTGGTGCAGCACCACCGCTCACTCTCAATCCTGCACTCGAATCCGCTCGTGGATCGTGGCGGCGTTGAAATTTATTGTTGGGTTAGTGCCTTCATTGAGGTGCGCCGCATTTTGCGCGATTTTAAAAGGTTTCAATGAACATTTATTATGATTGCCGACGGTCCTCTGCTCTCCACTACAATCCAGGCCATACAAATATGTCTATATATGTGTACTTATACATGTCTTGTGTTTGTTGTTAATATATCAAGCTAGAGCCACACACAGACAATTGGATTAGCTTTTGTTGAAATAAATATTCATTTGATTTTTGAGTTCTGTGATTATTTTCTTTAATAATCTGCACTTTAGTCATCAATAAATCATGGGATTTATATGAATGTCTGCTTCACGTGTGAAGATTTTGTGGGTTTTAACCTTTCAGCGTTTAGTTCAATGAAAATGTTTAAAATACAATAAATCCAGAGCATTGATTTATACATAATAAATACCAATAGTAAAAACGCTGCCTAGTCTTTCTTTTATTCTCTGTTTCAGCTCATGAAGCTGTATCGCAATTTTAATTAAATTTGTGCCATTTAGAGCGCAGCAAATGTATGAAATGCGTCTGGGGCGATCGATTGACACCTGCGTATCTCACCTGTGCGGCATCCGTGTGGCAATCAGTCAATTAAATGCGAACAGCAATTATTGCCATTAATGGCAAATGGGAAAAAGATGAGTGCATTGCATGAGTTATGGCTTTGACTATGCACCATACGCATACATTCCTCGGAGACTGTATTTTAGCATGAAAAAAAGTAGATCAACTTATGTTGGGATTTTTAGATAACACGAAGCGGAAACACTTAAAGATTGCGTAATTGAATGCATTACAAAATCAATAAATTTAATGATGAAAATTACAGGGGAATTTTAGAGCAATACGAATTTTACAGAATGTTGTAAATATTGTTTTTACTAATTGATTAAAGTACAAAGCTATTTACAAAGAAATCCGCTGGTTGACATGTCGTCACTTAATTAGCAGCATCCACTTATGAAAAGATATTCGCATTGATTTTACTCACACATTCGATTTGATTATAGAGAAATCCCTTTACGGTGAATAGTTGAGCACACTTACCATCTGCAAATAGAAAGAGAGAGAGAGAAAACTTAATTAGTTAAGACCAATCATCAAATAGGAGGAAAGATAAAGGCCACAGGGCGGGCTAAATAGAGACTAGCAAACAGCCAATAAAAGTGCATTCAGCTGAATGAAAAAGACTCCAAAGATATGTACAGTTGATAAGGGTGTCCAGTTAACAAGAACAACAACTACAACAACAAGTAGAAGTCGCCTGGAATGTCTCTCACTGATGATACCTGTGCATAGGTGGGAGACAGGTTGCAACTGAAGCTGCCGTCACGTAGTTTGGCATCACCTTGGCATGTGACGTCACACACACACACACACAGACACACACACACACACGTTTTAATAGCTAATTAAATTGGAAGAGCATCCAGGCACTGACACAATTACAAATTGCACTTAACTACTGCATTGCCAATGGTCATCGCCATCGCCTTTAACTTGTTCCTTCTTCTACTTTTATTGGGCGCCAAGATCTTCGGGCTGAGGAGTGAAGGTATCTTAAATAATTAGACAATGAATGCATTTGATGCATTTCAGTAGCAAGAGTTATGTTCATTCATTCATTGCCAACTTAAACTTAATTAGTTTATGGAGCGAAGTAATTTAAAAAAGAGCTCATTCCATCAACTAATTGCGGTTATTATGTGAGTCATTTTATAATTACACAGAATGTGACAGCTGCGAGTGGTCAAGATAGTTCCTGTATCTATTTTTTCCCCTTTAAAAAAAAGTGGATTATTTAAGATTCTTCTAATCTAAAGTATTTTATGAAAATATTAAATCTAATTGCTGTTGAGTGGCAACGCACCTTCAGTCTTTACACTCTTGGTTATTATTTTCCCCTCTCTTCTTTTCACCTTATCTTTTACAACATAAACCTACTGGCTTTAAAAATTGTTGTCGCATTCTTAGGCTTAAGTGATTTCCTTAGCTATAACCAACCATTCATAGACTCATTTTCAGCTGCTCTCGCTTATTATTGAAAGTAATTCCATAACCATAACCATATTCATTTTATTCACGCTTATCTTCACCTCACACACACTCGGCTCAGCTGTAAATAATCAATAAATTATTTACTTTATTATCAAGCTTACGACAGTTCATTAAAAAACAATATATGAAAATGTTGAGGGAAAAAAAATACGTTGATACAAAAAAGTTTTTCAGTTTCGGTTTTCGGTTAATATCAAAGCGAAATTCAACGTGTTAAGTTCCACGCTGCCAAATCGTTTTTCCCAAGAAAACGATCTTCTTCTTTCTATACATATCTTAAAGCTACACTACAACAGGAAATGTTTGGCAGCCTCCAAATACACACAACGCACAGAGACGATGCCTTTTTTTTTCGGTAGATTCTAATGCCAACACTTCTCTCTCTCTCTTCCTC
The DNA here is from genome assembly GCA_037043405.1 of Drosophila subquinaria. Taxonomy (NCBI): domain Eukaryota; kingdom Metazoa; phylum Arthropoda; class Insecta; order Diptera; family Drosophilidae; genus Drosophila; species Drosophila subquinaria. The sequence goes on along the minus strand of JBAMBL010001097.1, from coordinate 37,780 downwards.
TATTCACCTTTCCATATATATCTGTCTCGTTTTGTAGCTATGACTAGTATCTCTAGTCATGTGAGAAATGTTGTGCATGTTACCCGACAACTTTTTTCATGATAATTAAATATTTTTAATTGCTGTCTTGCACAAAATGTGCTGCAGTAAAACGAATGCGAAAAATTATTTCCATAAAAGTGCAAATCATGAAATCTTTAGCCTCAAGGAGTATGAAAAACAAAAAACAACAACAACAACAACAACGACAACGACAGGAACAAGAACATACATAGCTCTAATATTCGCCATGGCATGCTCATGTATGTAAATACACATACATATTCACATACATAAATAAGAAGAATGTATCTCACAGATGCACACCAAACATTTTCGGATATCAGAGATTTAGTGCATTTTTCTATATGTTATATGCGCCTAGCTCATGTTTTCTGCCCGTGTGTGGACAGAATTAAGGCGCAGTCGCAGTTGCAAGTCGCAAGTTGCAAGTTGCAACGGACACATGAAAAAGAAAAGTAGCAACAAGAATCTGCCACCAAAAGATACAAAGAAAAGTTTGTTTGTCTGCGCTTGGCGCTCTCCTATGTTTATGTCTCTCTGTGTATGTTTGTGCTGTGTTTGTTTGTTTGTTTGCCACTGCCATAAAGCTGAAGCCAGTTTGGTTTTTTTTTAAGCCCAAGCTGTTGACTGCAACACAGACATAGTCACAGATACAGATACAAGCGTAGCTTCCTTATTGTTGCTGGAGCTGCTGATGCTGCTGCTGCTGCTGCTGCACTTAATGCATTTTTCAGTAGATGCTTTTTTCATGAAAATATTTCGTGAAATTATAACGTGCATTCATTCTGTTCGCAACGACTTGGCCATGTGCGCTGCATTCTGGCCGACCTGCACTTGAAAGTGTGAGCCAGGTAATCGTATTTATAAGATACAGTTCCACAGCGAGTGTCAGATACTTTGCTTTGGCATTTTAGAAAGCATCTTAGTATGAGTGTGTGTGTGTGTGTGAGTACTTGCCGTAATAAAATGTGATTGCAGTTGTGATTGTATTAGTACGCTTTTAAAAGCTCAGACATGTTAAGTAAGTGAAGTTGTTGCTTAAAAGCTAAAAAGGAGTAGACATTCTTTAAGGTTTTTATTTATTTTTTTTTTTATAAATAAATAGCTAATTATATTTAGGAAAAAATCATATATTTTTCATTATCACATTTGGGCTTACTTGATAACCTTTCCAATAACTTTCACAATATATTATAGTAAAAGATAACAATTTAAACACAAATGTTTTCATATCTAAACCCACAAAATATAAATTGTCGTTAGTGTAGAAAAAAACTCAAAAGCATATTTAATTTCCTATTCAATAACTAAAAGATTCTTTTAAGTTCTTTCCATCTGTTTATCCATGCTAGAAATGCTAATTTTATCTTCTTAGACTCCTCCCCAGTGCAAACAAAGAAAAACAGTTTGTTATTTTTAGATTTCCAATTACTTCTGCATAGCTGCACAATTATATTGTTGCCAAGGATTAATGCAAATTTCTATTAGGCAAATTGACGCTATAAAAACCGCGAGCTTTTCAATGCATCGAATTGGAACCATTGAAATAAAAAAACGAAAAACAAGCGACCTTACTAATTGAAAATCCTCACGTTCAAGTTGTTTGTTCAATCCATACAAGACCCTTTTGTTGATGGAACCCTCTCTGGACAAATCGTTGCTCTGCCTGCAGTTTTTCAACCACCTACATAAGAGCGTGAAATCGGCTTTATAGGGTAGAATATTGAGAGGATGGGGAAAAGATAAAGAGAGTGAACACACAAAAAAAAAAACATTCCAATCAACGGCTTAAGAACCCAAATAACCGGAACCCTGTTGAAAACCGAGACAATGTCATATTATTATTTTTGTGGGGGTTGCACGAGGAGTTGGAAGAAATAGAAAACAAAAATGAATTTAATTAAATTTGTGATTGTGCTGAAATTTATGGATATAAGAATATATATATATTCAACTACAGGGTGCAGCGCATTCCAGTCTAGCCCAAAGTTTTTCCGTTTTTTTCCGTGAATGTATCTCTTTGTATCTGGTTATGTATCTGCACTTAACACGCATTCTAATTGCAGCAGGCGAGCAAAGTCAGGCCCAAAGAGAAAAGAAATTATTAGCAACAAAAGCTTTTGGATGCAACAAAGCCAGAAGCTTCAATATGTCTTCTAAAAGAGGGACATGGGGCACAACTGAGGGCTGGGGACATGGCGTGTGAGTAAATGCGACCGAAATGGAAGGCAGCATCACAGGCAAGACGCATGAATGAACGAAACGGGAAGGTTTTGGAGCCGGAGCTGGGTTGGGTTGGGTTTTTAAAGTCGAGAACTAAGAACCGGGAATCTGGGAAGACTGGGAGAACTGAGAGAGGACTGGCAAAAGCGTAGCAAAACGTTTGCACGTTGAAGGCATAATAATAAAAGGTTAAAAAAGGCGCAAAGAAGATTAAATGCTTGAGAAGATGCAATATTTTCTTTCTTCTCCTTTTCTGTTGTTGTTGTTGTTTTTTTGCTTGCCCCCTTCTCTTGTGTGTTGCAAGTTATGCAGGCGGGGCAGGCAGCGATTGCACTTATGTTGGCTGTTGCAGTGCGCCTTGTAATTGCACATCATGTAGCTGTTGCCGTTGCCGTTGTTGTTGCCATTGGTAACAGCCTCGACACTGACTCCGACTCTGACTCGCGCTTTGGATCTACTACTACGTCTTCTACAACAACTCGGGCAACTCGGCCGCCTTTTAGTTAACTATTTTGTGTTCAAGTTGAAGGCACATGGTAATGGCCAATGTTGCAGCTTGCTCACATATTAATTGCCGCACGGTTGCGCGCGCCTTTTGTGCCAGCCTCACTTCTCTCTTCCTCTCTCTCTCTGTCTCCCTGTCTCTCTCTCCCAGCCAGCACCTGGTACTCGAATAACTCCACTTTTTTTGCCCATCTTCCCCATCATCTCTGCAATTTTTTAGTTTTTTTTTCAGACAGGCACGCAATCCTCTGACTTTGCGCCCCATGGTCCGTTTCGGGTTTGAAGCACACTCGGGTTTTTATGCGATATTTAAACAAATTGCTTGTAGAATATTTGTGACATTTTGTCATGGGGCTCGGGTAAAGTTATGTGTGTGGGGATTTGGTGGAGGCGCAACAGAGGCGGCGCAGCGGGTAGCGGCTCTATACTGAAAATTGAGTACAAGTTGCCTTTGAGTTGCATCATCAATCATTGCACACGTTGAATGATGTTTTGTCACAGATACGCCGACGGCGGCAGCAGCAGCAGCTCCAGCTCCACCAGAGCAGCATAGCACAAAAAACAAGTCAAAATATTTATAAAAGTCAAAATTGTCACACACACACACACTCACACACACTGAAGGTGGAGACAGAGATAGAGTACATGTTAGCAGAATATTTGTACTACTTGTTTTTTTATATACCCTAGCTGCGGGTACTATAATTTTGTGATAAAATGTGTAAAGGAGTAAAATAGGAACAGATTCCAAATTCCATATTTAAACCTTGATAAAATTCTATTTACATTCCAACTTATTTTTATAAATAAATCAACATTTCAAATTTTATTTATTCTAAGACTATTCATTTATATTTTTTTTAAATTTTTATTATTTTATAGAATTATCAGGCCTGTTCCGGTTTTCACTTTTTATTTTATAGCATTTTGTGAAATGCATTTATTTACTTAGCATTTAGGCTAAGTAATTAAAAATGATATTTTTTCACATTATCGGACTTAAACTCATCAACTCAAAGTGATATCAATCCGCAGAATTTCGTCGAAAAGATATTGGAGCAGGTAAAAGAATTTCACTTCCGCAAAATCTTACCGAATGTGAAAACCGGAACAGGCCGGTATAATAATTATTAGTACATTATTTCAACTTTTAATTTTAAATCATTATTTCTAATTTTATTTTTCTTTTAATTGATCTTTTGTTGACTACTCTGAGCTGACGTTAAGTAAATAAATGAAGGATTTTACAAGGGTATCAAATCTTTGGCATATACTTTTCAGTTGTTCTTTTTTTTTAATTTTTTCTTTTCTCATTTTTGGGTGTGATGAGGAAGTTTTCACGGGATTCGATTTCGATTCACTTGGGCCACATATAAATCTCAACAATCTTTTTTGCCTCATGTTGCTGCTGCTTCTGCTGCTGATGTAATTAATAATCCAAAGTTGCGCCCGTTTCGTCGTTTTGAGCTTGAGAAATGACGCTCCACCGAAACTTCTGCAGAAGCAGCGGCATTGATTGGAATTCTATGGTACCCCAAAAACAACAACAGCAACAACAACAACAATACTAACAGCACTAACAACAACAACAAGTAGTGCTATGTGAGCAATGGCAAAAGTATTTGTAATTTTCTAGATGACTGTCTGTTTAGTATTGTCGCTGTTGTTGTTGTTTTTGCCGTTGTCGTTCTTTTTCTCTTTCTTCCTCTAGTTGCAAATGGTAGATCCCCAGCGTTTTGAGTTACGAGTGAAAGAAATGGAGAAATTGTCGTAATCTAAAGTTTAAATAGTTGAAAAACTTGAGACAAGATAAATGGTTAGACAGCCAGTGTGATATCTGCTCGAAAGGAATGAGAGAATAGAGCTTCTTGAATGATTTGATAGGTTAAAGTTGCCATAAGTATCCAAACTAATAAAGATAATTGGTTAAAGAAAAAAATGTTGACTTTAATAAATTAGACAATTTTATGTATGCACATTAATAACTTGGAAAAATGAGAAAAATTAGTTATAAGAAACGAGCAAATAAAGTTCTAAGAAAATTAAACAAAAATGCGCAAGAAACTATTAAAATAAGTACAATGTCATTTACAGATAAGAGAAAAAAAGAATTGCATAATTGCAATAAAATTAAAATTTTGACCTCAGAACTGTTTACAACTGTTTTAAATATCAGTCGAGCTTCTGAAACCTGAATCTGAAACCTAATAAATTTATACACTCAGAGAAAGAGACTTCAACATTGAGTTAAGTTCAACTTCCACACTGTAATTTCAACTTTTCTTACACAACTAACTCATTTTGATAGCCAAGTTTCTTTGCCATCGTTTTTTGTCTTTCCGCCGCATTCAAGAACAATTTGTGAAACCCAAAAGCAGATCCATTTAAAATGTTTACCGACTTGAGTCTTATGTTGTCAACTTTAATTACTGGCCACAAGAACGTAGACTAAACTGGGATCAAGTGGCTGGAGTGCAAGGACAGAATGAAGAAGCCTAACCATGTCAATTGTATGACATTAAAATACGCAGACAAACTAAACAAAAAAGCCGAAAAATTGAATTCCATGAGCGTCAAGCGTCAGGAAAGCTAAAAGACGAAGAAGAAAAGCAACCGACAAGTAAATACCGCAAATAAAATAAATTAAATAAGAAACTACCGCTGTCAAAAGGTTTAACATTTCACTTAAAAACAGCACACGAAGCAATGAAAAATATGTCTGGAAAAGACGAAGCAGTAGAAGAAGAGGTCGTCCCCCTCTTCCACACTTCCACATACTATAGAGTAGACAAGGCTCCCAGACAAGAAAGACACTTGGATTTGGGCTTTGGTGTCTTTCTCTCTCACTTTTGAACGGCTCAAGAGTTGAACAACAATTTCCAAGAAAATTAAAACATGTAAAGACATATCTTTTCATCTGACAAACATGGCTGGGAGACCATGCATTCAAACATATATGTAAATATACATATTTATTTGTATCTTGTGTTGTAGTTGTAGTTGTTGTCGTCATGTTGTTGCTGTTGATTTGGCTGCTGTGCGTTGTTGTTGCCACATTTAAATTTAACTCTTTTGTTTTCGGGTTTTGTTTTTTTTTTCACTCATTTGCAGTTTTCTGTTTTTAGGGAAACTTAAAGCTCAAAGCGAAATTACACAAATGCCTGAAATCTCATAAATACTTCAATCAAGTATGTCCAAAAATAAGTAAAGATATTTAAGCACACATACAGGCGACAGATGCTTTTGGTGTTGTTGTTGCTGCTGCTGCTGCTGTTGGGCCAACATACAGCCAAAACAAAAGCCCAAAATTCTGAAATCAGAGAATGAGCATGGAGTATTAAGATCCCCAAATCGTCTGTCCGTGTATCTGTCTGTCTGTCTGGCATTTTTGATTGTCGTCGTCCCATTGCCTGAGATACTTTGTACGATGCTTTTACCACCGACTTTGACTTTTAAGCTACATTGTACTTATACGTATTCGCATTCGTATTCGTATTCGTTTTCGTATTTCGTTGTGTATCTTGTCATGACATAAGAAATTGACTCCACTTGAAAATCTAAAAAGGAGTGCAACACAACAACAACAACAACATGGACAACAACAATCGAAATTAAAAAGTAAATGCAGCCATAAATGCAACAAACCCCAAGCCCCCAAACACTGTCGAGTGGAGTGAAGTGGAGTCGAGTCGAGTGTATCCAGCGGGCAAATGAAGTGCCTTCAACTGCTCACTGAATGTGGTTGTTGTTGCTGTTGATATTATTCTCGTTGTTGTTGAGTGCAAGCATCTCCAAGCATAAAAAGTTGATTTTGATTTGCAGTCGAAAAGGAGGCGATGGAAGCTAAAGGCATGGGATGGACACTTCAATAATAAATGCGAGGGCAGTTCAACAAAATCATCAATTACACACTTTACGACCGTTAAAATAAATGATAAACTGTTTACAGAAAAAATAAGAGCGCGATATATTAAACTTTTAATAAGAAAATGCACATAATTCGCAATTATTTAAAGTGCCAATTATTAGCACACAAATTTTTATTAGGCTGCAGATTTTAGTGCCAAAAATTGGGCTTAATTATACACACAAATTTGACACATTAATTGAAGCAATTATTTTATATGTGCATTTATGGCATTTCAAAATAAAGAGATATTAAAAATAAAAAAAATTAAGACAAATATTTAGAATAAAATTAACACGTATTGAATTTTCAATTTGATTAAATTTCATTTAATTGTATTTTTTGCTGATTATTATTAGCAAGCTGTTAATAACAACCCAATATTGTTTTTAATTTTACAGATATGTTTATATATTTTGATATGAGTATTTTAAATTTTTTCTGTTAATTATATAGATTTTCGTACTCATCAAACAACCCTCTTGGCCAATAAATGCATGTACATACACAACTTTATTGCAATGCCACAGCACAAAACCATCTTTTTATATGTTTGACCAACCTAGACAACTTGTGCATTGCTGTTGCTATGTTATGGTTGTCGTTTTTGTTGTTGTTGTTGCCGTGTCATTTATTTGTTGCTGTTACTGTGCAGCTACTGTGCTGCTTTTTGGGCAGCCTTTTTGGAGCTGAGCACCCTTCAAAGCCCTTTTGCCCCAATGCGACTGATTCACCTTTCCTTTAAATTCTTGTTGTTGTTGTTGTCGCTCCTTTTTTTGTTGTGAAGACAAGAAAATAAAACCCACATGTGAGCATTTAATTTCAACAACTGTCGCTGGGGCTACCAACAAACAACATCAGAGCGAAATACCAATACCAAGATGCCAACATCGCATACAGCATCAGGCTACCTTTCTGCCTTTCCACCTCCCCTCGCCCCTTGCCCTATAATGCCCTCTGTGACAGACTGTGATCCCCAATGCAGCAGCAACAAAGGCAACAACAACAGCAACAGCAACGTCGACGCCTGACACCAACGGCCCTCATGTTGGACACTAAACAGCGGGCGCTGCCAAATGACAACCAAACTACATGCGAAGTACAACAGCAACAGCAGCAGCTACAACAACATTTGCAGCAACAGCAACAACAACAATGCACAAGTAACAGTGGGAGCCGCATTAATATGGCCAAGGTAAAGGGTATTTAAAAGCAGCCAGAAAGGCACACCAGGCCCAAAAGGAACGACAGACGAGTCAAAAAGACAACAATGTTGTTGTTGTTGTTGTTGTTGTTGTTGCTGCTTTTGTTGTTGCTCGCCAGTCACTCTGGGAGCTCTGGCTGTGTGTGTGGGTTTTTCGACACAGGTAGTTTTTTCTCTCTCTCTCTCTCACTCTTTGTTTTTGGTCAACATTTAAGAAACAACACGCTGAGCCAAAGAGCAAGGAAAGTAAAAGCCAGAATTTTGTATATTCTCGCTATGCAGCTCTCTCTCTCTCTCTATCTCACTCTATCTCTGCCTTTCTTTTTGGCTTCACTCTTTTCGATGCAGTAAAAAATTAAAACAGGCTTTAAAAACATGACAGCGCACAGAGCGCAACCCTGAAATTAGTTGACAAGGATGAAGAGAAATAAAAAAGGGAATAACAACAACAACAAAATGGAAAATGGGTGGACTGACTGCGTGCTGTGTAAAGATTTACATAATGTGTGGAAACGTCCAACAAACATCGTCGTGTGGGAATTTCATTAATGAAAGAATTATGAGAGGTTACATAATGAGCACTGTCTGCAGAGAGATGGGAGATAATGCCAACATTTCAAATAGATATCTTCTCTCTCTCTCTGTTTGTTTAAATGTATTTGATGCAGGCTAATAACACTGCGGGGGTGTTGCCGTGTGGTCAAAAGAGCCACTGAGCTGTCTGTCTATCTGTCTGTCTCTCCATTGTTGTAGTCAACAAATTAACAAAGTTTCCAAGGAATTGTGTAATTGAGCGCATTAGTTTGGTTCTTTTCCTTCTTTCGTTTTTTGGGGTTAATCCAAGGGCGAGTTGTCGTTCATCACGTGCTGCTCCAATAGTAATTTGACAACTCTCCAGTCAAATTAACACAAAGGCAGCATGAGAGAAAGAAGAAAAGATCCTGGAGATTGTGGCATACTTGACCCGTATGCCAAAGTATTTGGAAATTTAAAATTTTAATTTCAACTTTATAATTATGTTATTATTATTTTATAATACATCTTACTTTCATGTCTTCATTTGAAATTTTGTTATCTTTTCATTCAACTTTTATCTGAATTTCTGAAACATATGTTTCATTAAATTTATTTTCCAATTAAAGTTCTTAAAGAAAACATTCGAATAGCATACAAAAGAACAACTACAAAAGTCACTCATATAATTATTTTAGTGAGTCAAAGATCAAGCAGGAAAACCCACTAAAAAACACCTTCTTGCCTCAGCTAATTTGACAAGTTTTAAAGCAAATTACCATAGGTAAAAGATACAAAATTATTTGCATGGCAAATGGAAAAAACGGTTTCGCTTGGGACACAACGACGAGAAGCGTCATAAGTAGATGTCCAATTTGTGGACTCTAAATGGAAGTCGAAACTGAAACTGTTGCCAATTTCAAATCGCAATACGCACCTGTCACATAAATCACCGTCCGAATGTGATTTATTAGTTATTCATATTAGTTACCATGCCAGAGCGAACTAACTCTCGAAGGCTGCGGCAACTTCAACTTTGTGTGTCCGAGAGTGTCCCGGAGGGGCCAAAAAAAAAGAAAAAAATCAAATAACAGACGCAAACATGCGGTAATACATAATAAGCAATATATAAAACATATGTATCTATGATATACACATATACATGTGTGTGTGTGTGTTCTCCCCAAGTCAACAAAATCCAAGTTGTGCCCAAGTCTCACAGCTGCACGAATATTTTTTATATTTCTTTTATTATAAATATATATATTTTTACATTTTATCTCTTTTTTTTTGGCTCTTTTGGTGGTGTGTAAAATATTGAAATTGAGTGCAAACTATTTGAACTTCTTGGGGCTGTTGTTGTTGTCGAGCATCTACTGAAGATACAGATACTTTCGCACACATACCTCGTAGCTACATTATTAAAATGATATAAAGTAGCCGAGGCATGAACTAAAATCGATGTTGTCTGCTGTTGGCAAGGCATTTGTTGCATGTGCTTCAGCCATGGCCAATGAACCGAATGAAAGAATGAATCTACTTGTAGTACGAGTACGAGTACGAGTATGTATGTATACATACATATATGTCTAAGGTAGCAGCAGATGTGCTTAAGCTATGGATAAGTATCTACAAGTTGTTTGGCTAGTATCTGAAGCGTTGATAAGTGCTAAGTTATGGGACTTAAACGAAGTTGCGCGCAATTGCAAACATCAGCGATGAAAATGATGATGGGATGTTTGTTAGTTGCCAACTTGCCTAGGCCAACTTAGAGCTTAGCATATGGCCGGGCTAAGATATTTTACGAGCTAGCGAAAGTCTCTCAGCTATTTTGCAGACTATCAACTAAGCCAAATCTATGCTCTTTAAGTGCCGGAATGCTAATAAAAATTTAGCATAAATCAGACTGCATCGTTTTATTTTTTGCACTCGCTGCTACCTTCCAAAGAAAACTTTTGTGAATATTTTAAGGTCAACTGTCGCGTAACTGCAGCTACGTTTTGGCCAGATAATGGAAGAATAAATAAGCTTCAAATATTCTTGAGAAAGACATTCGGTTTGTATTTAGAATGAACTTTGACTTAATATACATATTAATTATTTTTTAAATGTATTTGATTAAACTTAATACTCGTTTTAAAATATAATATAGAGAACAGCTTATTAAATTTCAGCTCAATATTTAAATTAATTTATTAGTAGTATGAAAATAGAAATATAATAAACCTAAAAAATTTTATCGAATATTAAAAATATTATGTGTTTCTACAGACGTGTTTACAAGACGTGTTTTATGCAGAGCTCGCATATAACAGTCAACACTTTCAGTGTGTCAGAAAATAACAGTTATTAGCTGACAGAACGATAAAAGGGATCAGAACAAAACATTAATTTATGTTTTTTTCTCAGGAGGCTTATCAGTCAAGAAATAACATTTAATTTTGTTTCCTTATGGTTGTGTTACTCAAAAACTGTTTCGTCTGGAAAAAAAATCGAAAGTGCCTTCTGAAAATTTAAAACGTTTTTTTTTTTTGCTACAATTTTGCGGAAAATGGGTCGTGTAAAAAACATAGTTCATTCTTTTTTTAACTATGATAGCAAATTAAATAAATCGGAATGCAACGTGTGTGGCAAAATATTAACTGGAACTCATATTAAAAATTTAAAACGTCACAAGTCTTGGTTGAAAGATCCTTTTCTGCGCTTAATTTTATCCTAACCGATAAACGTAGGTCTCTAAGTGCGGAAAATATTAATTCACTTTTAATTGTAAAGCTTAATTCTAAATAACAATTTTTAATGTAAATAAAAATAGTTACCAAAAAAAATTATCTTGTTCTGTGGGTGTATTGCTTTTTCGGGAGTTTGTGTCGATTTTTGCGCACCTAAAACAAAAACAACTTGAAAAGACACCTTTGACTAACACTTTTGTGTTTTGCTCATTTGCTAACAGTTATTCCGGGAGCACTAGCTAAAAAGTCTTTTTTTAACTGTTATTAGTATACAGAAAGAATTTATTTTCTAAATGGAAAATACTGAGCAGAGAGCACAAACGAAAAGAAGTAAGTGTTTCTCTCAGTGAGAAATCTTCTGGGTTTTAGTTTTTTTCTGTTTTTTCAGTGAACAGATCGAAAAAGAAATAAGTGTTGACTATTATTTGCGAGCTCTGGTTTTATGTAATAAACAAAGATTTCTATAGCTCGTTAACGTCTTTAAATTCAGTTCATTTTTTAATGCTTTCTTCGTATTTATTTAAATATAATATTTAAACAGTGGCATTGATACTAGATGGATTTTTGTCAGATCTCTCAAGTTGCATGAGTGCCTAACAGCGTTTTGGCAAAATACACGACACAACACGAACTCATAGGTCGTAAAGATTCCAAATTATAAGTCGTATAAGTACTTAGTTATGACCATAAAAAGAGGCAAACGAAGAAGGCTGAAGGCAAAAGGCAAAACGCTCTGGAGCAGAGCTAAGACAGCAACTTTGCCGACCGACCAACGACTGCTGTCAAAGTCATTTGGCGCATAATTTTTACAGCTGTCTGAGGCCCGTAACGTAGCCAGCAAACCCAACCCGTACCGCCCCATCTCCACACACACTAACACACACATACTTATACTATACATATACCGTAACCCGCATCGCATAACTTTTATAGTCGCCGTCGGTTAGTTGCTAAAATATTCTAATTGTTTTTAACAATTTTTGAATGCGCCGTGTACGCGGCGTCATAAATCTTTAGCCATACTGCAGCATCAGCAGCCGCAACAGCAACAAAAGCTGTGGCAACAATGGCAGATGATGAGGCCAAGGCAACAACAACAACAACATTAACAGCAACAGCAACAACGGCAAAGTCATTGGCCAAGACAAATTTGCTTTAAAGCTCGCCAATAAAAGTTAACAACGCAGTCATATATGCATACTTACAAACACATAAAGGGAGTTTTCCATCTCTACTCTTGAGTACGACACAGATTTTCTATTTCTAGTCAAAGTCAAAACCCATTCGAGACTTTAAACATCGTTAAACTGAGCCTATGTACATACATGTTCATGTTCATGTATCTGATATGCCGTAAGAATGTTTTAAAAGGCAAATAACACGCTTCACTTGAGCTACTGTAGTACGGATTAAATTCTAACTAGCTTTTTATTTATGTTTATAAATATACAAAATATTCCCGCTTACGGTAATAAAAGCCATTTAGACTTACCCATCTAAGTAATTGCGATTACAACCTTTTAATGTGTGTGGTTTCTTTATATGAAGAGATCGTAAAAGACATTTGATTATAATAATAATGGTAATATTATATTATTGCGTTAAAGTTTTCTACTGTGCTTCTAAAATGGCTTCTTTAAACAATAAAATCCATCCAATAAACAAAACTTATATAATATATTCTTAAGTACCTGTTTAAATTGCACTTGATTCGGATTATAAATTATTTTTAAATGGTGTCTATGTATATTAATAATTAAGCGTTAACATAGATTTTATTATAATGTAAACGGCAGTACAAATAGTAAAACCATTTTGTTGAACTTGAAATGTGGTTGATTATGCTTTCAAACTTCACTTAATGTGCAATTTGATTAAATTACTAAATTAAATTATTAAATATTTAATGTATCAGCAGTAAAGAAAACTTGTTTCAAATGCAATATTTAAACTGTCAAGTTTTTGTATATTTCTTTTTTTGTAATTTCCTCTTCTCTATTTAAATGTCGATTTAGCTAACGCTACGAATGGCTTTTTAAAATGTGGCCAGAGGGTCGACTGCGTGTTTCTCATTTGAACCTCAACTCTACACATTTAGCTCTTTTCACCCCCAACTCCGCCACAAGCAAAATTTGATTTTATGCTGTTTTTCATTTGTGGCGCATTTTCCATTTCATAAAGCAGCCATCGAGCCGGCAGTTTATGATTTAAGCTTGCAGCATTTACTTGGCCTACCCACTTGCCACTTGAGTTGGAGTTGAAGTTGGAGAGTTGGAGTTAAAGCTGGAGCTGCTTATTAGCTGGCTGCTTGGCCTGTGGACTTCCTTGAACACAGACGACGCGCCAAACTTCTGAGGCAAGTGCCGTTTGACGTCGACGCATTAATGATTGTTAGTGAGTTGTGAAATTGCTCTAACTGCACTTGCGGCAGCAGCAGCTTCAGCAGCTTCCACATCATTTGCCAGTGAAGTCGACACTGTTCGACTGTTTGACTGTTCGACTGTCCGACTCTTGGACTGTCAGCATGTCCAACGACGTCAAAGTCTTTCCGGCAGCCAATGCTTCGACTTGGCTTTGCTGTTGAAGCAACCCGTTCCCGTTCGCATATTAAAGAGTAAATTTTTCAATTTCACAGACATTAAACGCGGCTGCTGTTGCTGCTACTCAACTTGACTACACTTCACTTGCTTCAGTTGCCCTTCTCCACTTACCCCCGACAAACTCAACTCACTAGCCGCCCCTCGCAGTGATCACCTCCTTCTCCTACTACTCTTCTAAGACACAGTCGAAGCTAAACGTTTTTGCCCCTGGCTATTTTTAGACACGGTTGCGGCTTTTGCTTACGCCTCGTCTTGGTGTTGGTAACTAAACATTTTTGCCATTAAATAGTTTGTTAAAATTTGCCTTATTAGATTATTAAATTTTGCAATTTAAGCTAAATTCGTTTTGGCATTTTGGGGCTGCTCAAAGTCTGTCATCTCTCTCTCTCTTTTTCTTGCTCTATGTAGCGTTAGAGAGCTGAGATGTAACACAGTGCTCAATAAATATTCTTACACGTTTATAAAATTATCTAGTAAATTTAAATGAATATTTTCTGTTAATAAAATGATTAAATTTATTACAAATTCCGATAAAAATTAAAATTTGTTGCAGAGTATGATAAAATAAATTTTAAATTGTTTCTATTTAAGAATCTATATTTATTCTATTCCATTTTCTGTTTTCTAAGCTCAAACTGCTTTTATTTCTGTCATTTGTTCATGTCTGTACAAAGATATCTATTCTGTGCTATACAAAAAATGTATCTTCAATTTTTCTGGCTGGCTTTTGGAGCTCGTTCTAAGCATCTAAATCATTTTTAATCCATCGTTTGCTGCTCTCCTACTGCAATTTCTAGCCAACTGCTAACTAATAGATACATACACTTTTCTACATATCATAATGCCGAAAATGTACATACGTATCTGCAGCGATGTTGCACAAACTCTTGCATAACTCTTCTTTCGCTATGTGTAGCACAGTGTCTGGGAGGAGCAAAGGGAGGAGGGGCAAACGAGGGGAGGGAATAAAGAGGGGGCAGTGGCAAGTAGATGGTTCACTGAGTTCGACGAAGACGTCGACGAATTTCACATTCAACATTGCCCCCTAGAGTGCAGCACGCTCTCTGGTCATGTCCTGGCTACTGCTCCTGTTACAGGCAATCGATGTGTGTGTCTATGTGTGTGTGTGTGTATCGGCATGTGTGTATGCCATGTGAGTATTTCAATGCGGCTGTGTGTGTGTGTGGCGCTTTTGTTGCTACTGGCCATATGCCAATTTTCGGTAAACTAACTTGCCTAAACTCGACAAGCAAATTGCCTTCATTAAGATACATGCTTGTGCTACCTACAATTTAGATACACACACATATCACTTGACTACATACACAAATGTGTGTGTGTGTGTGTGGGTGTATGTGTGTGTATTGAATCGAACCATCTTTCTACATGTGCAGTTTACGGGTACTGCACTTCTTTTTCTGCACTTCTCGATTTTTCAGACCCTGTACTTATGAAATGCAATGGGTCTACTGAGTTTTTCAAAAAATAAATGTGTATAACAGGAAAAATGAGGTATTTATTTATTTATTTAACTACAGCTAGAATGAGTAAACTAAAAAAATATAATTTAATAATAAAAATTAAACAAAAATGAATCTAAATTGAGAATTGAAGAAGAGTTTTCAGTACATCCTTTTCCAAAACAGTAAGATTTTCTCATTCAGCAAATCATTTGTCAAATTTTAAAAAAGTACAGGGTCTCTCAGAGTCGTGTTCGCTCGACTGTAGTTTTTTCTGCTAGTATTCTTCTATTTTTACAACGACGATGACGATGGCTTCAATTGGGTCAGAGCCCAACAACAACAAACTACAGCAATAACAAGCAGAAGACTGTAGAGTTAACCCACAACAATTTCAATAGATACATGAACCTTCCTTTTGCAGAGGCTCCAGCTAACGGAAGCCACTTAAAAATACGCCAAGCTACACCCACGACTTTCGTGGCCGAGTCGAGTCGAGACGAGTCGAGTTGAATCTAGGCAAAAGTGTTTCAAGAGTTTTAGAACCGTCAATAGAACGCCTGCCTCATCCCCAATGCATGCAGCGGCAGGGCCGCACATTAAAGTTAATTTCGAATCGCTTTTAAATTAGCTTAATTCGCTGAAATAAAACTGACGCCTACGAAACAAGAAAAGGCAAAGAAATTAAGAAAAAAAAACTAAAGCCAGAAAGCAAAAAATCCAAAAAAAAAGAAGCACAAACTTGAAATGAAACCAAAACGGCAGCTAAACATTTAAATGTTGTACAAAGGCAATAACAATAACAAAAACGGCAGCAGCAGCACAACACGAAACTGTAGCTCAGCTCAGCACACATACGTGAGAGAAAAGATACAAAGATACACAGACTCACACACTACTTGGCAGATACATTCTGGCTGCGCGTGCTGTTGAAGGCGCAGCTTACAGATACAACAGCAAGATTCCAACAACAACTGTACAACTTTAAGATACATTTTCGGACTGCGGCTGTCGATTGGCGACGGCCACAAACATTTTTTTCTTAAACGCTAGAACGCCTCTTCACAACACTTTCCACAAAATGGTAAAAAGAGAACGAACAAAAAACACGAAATACCAAAAACAAAATTTTTTTTTCGTTCTTTATTTTGGTTATTTTTTTTTATTTTGTTTGCTGTTGCTGCGGTTTTTTTTATTGCCAGTTGTTGGCATTCGGTTGTTTGTATCTTTGTGCGTTTTGCAGATTCTTTTCAACAATTATTTTTGCTGCTGCTTCTTTTGTATGATTTTATTGCTTTTGCTTAAAGTCACAGCTACAACAAATAACACAACAATAAGAGAAATGAAATTATGTTGAAATATTTAAATATATTTCAGGCAACAAAATGGAATGAAAAACAAAAACCAATTATCAATTAAGTCAACCAAACACAGTCTGCAAAATGTAATAAAATACAGAGCGTCGACAATGGCAGAAAAATAACAATTAAGAGTGCATCAAAAACGAATATGCAACGAGTAGATACCCATTCTAAAAATTAAAATATCTGAATTTTTAAAATATTTGAATCTGAGAAATTTACAATTTTAAAAACAAATATTTATATAAAAATTTAAATGATTTTGATAGGGCTAAACTTTATGTTATATATCTAACTAACATATCTGTTTATCTGCAATATTTTTCTACATATTATAAAGGATTTTTTCATCTCTGACAAGGCTTTTAATGTATTCAATTCATTTCAACTGCGACACAACTTCATTTCATCCGGTTTTACTCATTTTATTTTATATTTATTGATACAGGGTATTGAAGAAGAAGCAGAAGAGCTTGAAACCTGCAGATGAGTTTGGTTCGGTATACAGTTTCGGGTTTTGATGTTGGTCAGTTTCCTGTTGCCGCGCTCATAAAATAATATGAAAGAAAATATACAACAGACGAGCGCGCGCTGAACAAAAAGATAAAAACATTAATTATTATTAATTGCCCTTTTTTCATCTTTTGCATTCTTCTTATTTTTTCATTTTTCTTTCGTTTTCATTTGTGTAGCCTTTTGTTTTATCCTCTGTCTGTACCTTTGCTCCACACTCACATCCTTTTGGCAACTGTCGTCGCCGTCCTTTTTGCCTTTGAGGGTCTTCTCCTTAAGTATTCCTTCACTTCATCTGTTTCCTTTTGTTGCGTGTGATTTAAGAGCTAGCGGCAATTTTTGGAACCGCCCCAAGTTCTCACTAATGTTAAGTTAAACCTGTTCTCTGTGTTGAAATATCATTCGAATTTCTTGTCTTTTTTTTTGTTTTACTTTTTAAGCTAATCGAAATGACAAGTTTTTAATTTGTTGGTGGAATGTTTTTAGTTTCTGGAAATCTGGTTTAGAAGCAACTTTTGTCGCGTGGGCAGCATGTTGTACAAATTGTTGGGTTCCATTTTAGTTAGAGATTAACTTTAAGCAGAGGAAGGCGGAGTTAAATAAACCAATGAATTCGATTACAATATTTAAGTTTATACGCATTAACTTCAGCTTTTGTTTTAACTAAAGAGATTAATGCGTAAGTGTCAAAAGATGAAAGATCTCAAATTGCCAAAATTTGCCTATGTATATTAATCAAAAAATGGAAGGGTATATGAGAGTATTTTAAATATTAATCGTTGTAAAGAATTTTTAATATTTGGCCGTAATTTGAATTTAAAATGAATACATCATCTTGGCATGAAATTGAGAAATGTTGCCTAAATAATATTTCCATCTATGAATAATTAAGTTGCTCTTTTATTCATATTTCTATCAATCTTTAATCTGTAATTACGTTTTCTTTTTTCTCTTCTTGACCTCTTCTATTTATGTAATCTGAGCAATAATCTCAGTTCCGTTTGCCCAACTCAATCACAAATTCTCACCCAAATTATTTTTCTTTTCGTTTTTCGTTTTTGTTCTACATTTGATGACTACATAAATTGAACATATTGATAACTTGATTAATGTCAAAAATTTTGCCATTGCTGCTCTAGTTTCAATTTCCCCTGTGCCCTTTTGCCCCAAAGAAAGTTTGTAAAGTTTTCTAGTTAGCAGGCGATGAACGTTCAACCGAAAATTGCCAAGTTATCGATCAGTAAAAAAAAAAGAAAATATCGCACAAAAAAAAATTGAAACTTAAATTGCAACAATTTGCAAAAAAATGAACGTTGGACAGAGAACGTCGAGGACAGCAATGTCCTCGCCTTGCGTCCCTCGTTGTCCTGTCTATCGTGTCGTGTCTTTTCAGCGTGCCTTTTCGACACTTTCGCTTTAATTAAAAACTTACAAAGAGTTTTCTCTCTTGGCTGAGGCTTATATGGCTATGGCAACAGCAAAATATGCGTAAAATATGCCAAGCAGACAAGGCAAGCGCCACACAAAGAGGAATTCCCATAAAATGCAGCTGAGCAAATCTAGTTAGAGCTTCAGTTTTACAGCAGCTAGAAACAAGCCCCAAAATAAATAGCAAAAATCCTAAAAATTACACCAACTCTAATGGGCTGAAACTTGTATGCTCTTAAAAAAAATTGTTTATGAGAAAAAATATGTGCAAATTAATTAAAAGATTTACATAGGAATTAGCTAGGATATAGGCTTGGAGAATATTTTACTTGTTTTATTTTTTAAACTACAAACACACGATAATATAATATTTAAAACTAAATAAGGAAGTACAATTTTAAATGAACAAATAAAATAAATTAAATACTGAATTAAATTTGAAAAAAAAAAGATAAAAGTGTTGACAAGTTGAAAATACATTATTAAATAAGTAAAATTCGTTGATCAAGATCTTTTCCTCTGGATTTTCTTTTTATAATATAGAGTCTTAAGTCTACTCTCTCTTATATTAAGCGATCGCTTGGAATTTTTTAAGCACATGCTCTCAATTAAAATGGTATCTGCTCGTTTTAGTCACAACGTTGACTTTAGCTGATCTGTAAACAGTTTGAGTATTTGTTCTGTAGTTGAAAGAAACTAATTGTTTGGTATGTTTGTTTCTCGATTCTTTATTTTTAAGTCTATAAATTCATTCAACAGATCTGGCATCTGTTTTGATTTACTGCCACAGTTTTACAGTTTTAACTTTTAAGTAAATCAACTATTTTTCTGGCGCAATTGAAAACCTAACCAAACTAGTTAACCAAATACATATACCTCCTTTGAGCAGACGCCTAACGAGACAAAAAATAAAAAGGAATAGAATGAAAAATTTCACCGCATGCATTTTTGTTGAGGCAAAGTTTTTGCATATGGCAAAACCGAAACGACAGTGCATAAAATATATGCTTTTTACAACAAATTTCCATATACAACACAGACAGCAAGTGTTAGGGAGCAAGCAAGACAGAGAGAGAGAGGGAGAGATAGATGGAGATGTATCTGTATATCTTCATGCCTATAACTGTATATCTGATGTGTGTTGTTGGGTGTGTATTTTGTGTATAAATTTGCGTATGCATTTTTTATTTTTAGATTTTTTTATCATTTTTTTTTGGGACAAGGGACTCTTTTGTTTTTGTTGTTATTGTTTATGCAGAAGGCTCCCAAAAGAAACTAGTGCTGAAAATGCAAACAAAGCCTTTTTGTCTGGCAACATGATGTTGTTGTTGTTCTACTTGTTGTTGTTGTTGTTGTGTTGCTAAGGAATGTAAAAAATGTTTAGACAAATTAAAAATAAGAGTAACCAAAAGATAAATGAGGTACCGAGTGGTTCTACTTTTTGTTTCGGTAAAAGCGGGTGAAGGGCGTAAGGGCGTGGCAGGAAGGAGAGAGGGGAGCGGAGAGTGGTTGGTGCTAAATTTGCTGCGTTGGCAACGCGCATTTGGGTCAAGGTGTTTGTTGTTGTTATTGTTGTACATGTCGCCTGCTTTTGGTTTATTATGAAAATTTGCAGCAGAAACAAACGCGTTGTTTTTGTTGTTATTGTTGTTGTTGCTACCGCTGTCATTATGCGAAACGAAGCGTTGTTCTATATTAGAGACAACCTGCAACTATTGCCAACCGATTTAGTTAGCTAGTGACTGTGAGATACTCTCTGGTGACATAAGCTTAACTTAGTTTTAAAACTTAAAGTTTAGTATTAATTGGAGATTAATAATCGTTCTCTTCTTAATATTCAATTAATTTATACAACTCCTTAATTAAAATTATTTTTTCTTTGATAAAGATTTTATATCTTTTTTAGATTTTCTTTAATTTTACACTTGTTTACCAGCTGAAATAATGTCCTAAATTCTGAATCTTGATATTTGTATATACATTAGAACCCCCTCCACTGATGTAGTATATGTTTATGTCCCTTAGAATACACTTTCTCTCCCTCCTTCCCTTTCTCTCTCCGTCTTTCTCCCTTTGCAGTACTTGGTTAGAACTCCACCCACATATGCATAAAATATGAGCATGATTAAAGTGTCCATAGCATGTTATAGCCTTAGCCAAGTGCTAACAACAACAACGACAACAATGTGCTGCAGTTTTTGCAACGAAAACTAAAATTATTATGGGAAATTTGTACATGTTGAAGGAGGCGGCAACGAATAGCGAATAATCAATAAAAATAAAATATATCACACGTTGAAAGCAAACGCCTTCACTTCCCCTTGTCCTCTCTCAGTGTTGCCCCACCATAAAGAGAGACTCCACTTCCCCATTTCAGGAGAGGAAGAGGGTCTCTCTAGCTATCTCTCTCTCGCTCTCTTCGAATTGCTCATTTCGTGTTCATATGCCATTATACAAATATAATATTCTTACATTTTTTTCCTCTGTATTTTTTTTTTTGGTGTGCAGTTTTTGCCGCTTTTGTGTTTTTGCCACCAGTAAAGTAACTGCCACACAGAGCAACGGACACGTTTTACACGCACGCGCAGGGGTTGGGGGCAAAGCGGGACAAAGGGGCAACATCATGTAGCTGTTGTTGTTGCTGGGAATAATATGGCACCCTAGTTGGCTTGCTTCATTCCTTCCTTGGTTTGGTTGGGTTTGGTTAGTTGCCTGCCTGATTTGCCTGTCGTGTTATTGAGCAAATTGTACAATGTAAGGCACAAGTTTTATTCTCCACTCTACAGTGGAAATTTCATATCAAAAACGATTGACAGTCGTTGCTAAATAACGTATAAAAAGGTCAGCCATTTAGCACATTTCAAATGCAGTCAATAACATTTAATTGCATGACACTTTTAACGGATTTTATAGCAGCTTAAAATTAAGTAAGTAATACTTAGAATTGACAAACTGCTTTTAAGCAAAAAAAAACAGATATGACAACTGTTTCAAAATTAATTATTGCTATTACTTAGAATTGACAAACTAAATTGGTATTTTTAAATAATTTAAAAAGTCAATTAGCATCAAAAAACTATTGACAATTGTTGACAAATAAAATGGAATATTTTATTATCTCAGGCATTATTTAATTAAATTCGTTTCTGATTTTTCACTGCTTTTCCACTTTCCATAGCGTTTTCTTTTCGGCTTCAAAAGTTAACTGCAACTTTTCCATTAAACGGTAAGGGCAACCTAACTTCCTTTATTAAAGCATTATCCCAAATCCCTTTAATAAGCCAGTTTTATATGAGATTTTTTATGTTATACTTTTTACTTTTCATACAATATTTGCTGCTCATGTTGCTTATAGCTAATGCTTACTGTACTAGACACTCAACAATTTCAGCAAAATTAAAAAAAGGGACAAACATTTTCCATTTCTTTCAGACACACACACACACACACAGAGAGAGACTGCAGCTTAGAGTGTTCTTTGTGTTGTGTCAGATGGCGTTGATTTTGTTGTTCAGTTTCAGTTTTTGCGTTCTTTTTTTTGTGTTGTTGTTGTTGCTGAACTACTTCGATTATGGCCCTGTTGTTGGCTGTTATTGTTGCCTGTCGCAGCAGCAGCGCTGGAATTCATGTGAAATTTTGAATGCGCCTTTTGTAGCATTTTGTACTCGCATTTGAGTGTTGCGCACACTTGAGTGCACACACAATAATGTTGTGCGGTGTGCTGTGGTGTGGTATGGTGTAAAGGGATGCCTTTTCACACGCCCCAGGATCACATACAGGATATGCCACAAAATGTTGCACACAAATGTATATGTATAGATATGTGTGTGTATATAGAAAGGAAGCTATAGTTACACTAAGTAATTGTTTTAGCATCATCGTCGTCATCGTCGTCAGCCGTGGCTGCTGCGTGTTAATTGCAATTATGCAATGCCGCACATTCAAGCACATTGCATCCTGTCAGTTGCATTGATGCGGCAAGTTTCTCCACCGGCGAACCGTGCAAAATTATTGTGACACAATTTTATGCGTTTCACGACAACGACGCCAGGATTCGCATCCGCAGCAACAGCAACAGCAACAGCTATCGTAGCAGCAGCAGCAGCAGCAGCATTGGCTTCCTCATCCTGTCATCGTATATTGGCAAGTTATGCCACATGCCACATGCCAAGGCAACGCTTCTTCTGCTGCTTCTTCTCCCCACATGGCAACTAGTTATGCGTGCACAGGAACACACACACTCACACACTCACACACACACACACACACTGGCAACTTCAACTCGACTCCCTTTTTTCTGCTTCATTCCATTGCCAATCACTTTTCCCCCTCGTTCCTGTTCCTGTTACTGTTTCAGTTCCTCTTACTTTCCCTGCGCAGGCGCCTTTCTTCGTCCTTTTGCAAATGTCTGCATTTAAGTGCTACCCGAAATTGCCTTTTTAAAGGATTTTACGCACACACACATATGTGGCTGACTGTCTTACTCTCGCCATGTGTGTGTGTCTGTCTTTCCTTGACTGTTTCTCTATGTGACATTTCCCTGCTCGGGCGCCTTTAACACTTGAACCTCTGCACAGTGGCCAAACATAGGCCAAACATAAATAAATTGCATAAATAAATAAAATTGTATAATGCATAAACATTTTATGATTTTTCTCTAAAATAAGTAAAATTGCCAGGACAACATTTTAACCATTATACTCGTTGTATAAAAATAGGTTTAAGAAGCGATGGAATTTTTAACAGTGAAATCGAAAGGAAAAGAAAAATTTATAAGAAAACATTATTATAAGTACAAAATAAACGCGTAATAATATATGTATTTCAAGGAAAATTTATAAGAAAACATAATTATAAATACAAACTACACGCGAAAAATCTAGCTTAAAATTCAAACTCTCATTACTTTGCCAAAGCTAAACAGTTTGAAGCGAAATGTCATTTTGATCATGGGTTAATCCTTAAATTCATTCTGCATTCAAGTTTTATTAGTTTCAACAATGTAATTTTTTTTTTCGCAAAAATGCTATTTTTTGGCAAAAAATTCAAAATTTTCTGTCTCAAGTTTAAATTTGCTTCTTAACTTATGTTGTCATAATTAGTGCAAAAAAACAATTTATACTTGGCTCTGAGGCGGCTCATTTTTCTGTATATAATTTACCAAAATTAACCAAAAGTTTGACTTGTACAGTGTCTAAGATTCTGACTCTAGATCAAAGGTGTGACCAACTGCAAACGATAAAAACTTTGCCAAAACTAAACAGTGTTTCAAATGGAATGTCACTTTAAACATAGTTTGGCCTCTAAATTCACTCTGCACTCAAATATAATGTATTTTGCTTTAAATGTATGCCTCAAGATATCGACTTGCTTGTTAGCTTGTTTAAACGAATTTAGTACAATTATATTATTGTAGTTCAATTATTTGCCAAGTTTCAGTTTGCTACATCTCTTGAAACTATTTTTAACCGCTTTTTCTATATAATTCAGCCCACTGTGCTCGGGCGCCTTCAACGTTCTTCCCTCTCGCTCGCTCGCCTTTTACGCTTGTCAACGTTTGCCATCGTTCGTTGTCGCCGTTGCCGATTTCAGTGCCATTTTCTTTTGGATAGTTTCAATTGATGCATCTATCTTCGCAGTCCTCATCCTGTAAGGCTGTCGTTCTGTCCTTCTGTCGTCCTGTCGTCTGTGTTGGCATTGAGCCAAAACTACGCATTTTGCAAACTCAATTCGTGTGATAAACTAAAATAAAACTGTGCTCGTAATTTTTGGTACAACGCCTCCTCCTTCTCCTCCTCCCCTCATCTTTTGCATAAACTGCATTTTCACTTTCTTTCTATTCACTTTATTTTTTTCAATTTTCATTCCAATTTTTTTTTCCATTTGCTTTTTTTTTGAGATTTCTGCAAACTGCATTTACCAGTGTCAAAGGCGCTTAATTTAGTTTCAGTTGTTTTTTTCTCTTTTTCCTCTCTCTCTGTCTCAAACTCTTAGAAGTTTTTGTCTTATGTTTTTGGCATGTAATTTGCTGGCTTCATTCGGAAATTGCTTCATTTTTTTTTGCATGCATTTTTCATGTTTCATTTGCACTTTTAATTTTTTTTTATTTCACTTTTTACTTATAATTGGGATGTGCCTCTTGCGTGTCCGCGTTGCCTTTGCCAATTGATCAATAATTAAGGCTGCAGCAATTAAATATTAATAGACCAGGGGAGGCGGTGAAGGGGAGTGGCAGGTCATAATGCGAATGATAAGTTCTTTTTAACACGATTTACTTGCACATTTACAGTTAATGCCGCTCATTTTGCCCCATCAGCTGAGCTCTGCAATGCAAATTTTTCGTGGGGTGTGATAATCAATAAATACTACGCACCTAGCAAAATGTATCCTCTTAATTATAACAGTTTTTATAGTAACAAAAAAGTTGTCAGTCTGGAAAAAAGTATGTTTTCTTAAAATTTTTAACCGCAACATTCTTATCATTTTTTTATTATTTTATTCACGTCTGTGTTAACCTAGGGTATCTGCTAGTCAACCACTTTCAGCTGCAACATTCTTACACAATTTTTTTTTTTATATTATTCACTTCTGTCTTGTAAAGCCGCAGTAATTAAAGCGCATTATTTATGTGGTGTCAAAGTGGGAAAATGGAAAAGCTGCCGCAACTGTTACCTCTTACATACTTACATACATATGTATATGAAAAGTATCTTTAATATATGTATGTTAAATGCACCAAACTCTCAACAACAACAACAACAAAAAGACAACATGAGCTGTGCTTAATCAGCTAGAGAGATAATTTTCCAGGTGAAAACTCGGAAAATAAAACGCAATTGAGTTTTGTTTAGTCAGCAGTAATATCGAAAATTGTTTGTCTATAATATTGTTTGTTAGAAAATACATTTTTATTTAATTTTCTGGGGAATAGGGAATAGTGGAAATTGAATTGAGTTGTCAGGTAAACAATTATGGTTCTGTTTACAGTTGAATTGCTCTTGATGACATTGAAAATGAGCTGGCGATTGGTTTAAAATTGCATTTATTTATACATGAAATTGTTTGCTTTATATTAGAAGTATTAAACAAATAGTTTATAGTATAAACTTTATACATTAGAGCACAGATTTCAGTGAACTTTTAAGTGATTAAAAAATTATTCGATTCATGCAGCTAGAATAACAAATTTTTCAATCATCTGTCAATCTTTTCATAGCATTTTTTCAACTGTCTAATCGAAGATTGAACTGTTATTTCTGAAGATTTGTGATTTGTTGCCACCAGCAGCGGCGCTTGTTTAGTTTATGTTTTGCAGTGTAAACAACCAGTTAACAATAACAAAATGAAGCATAAATAACCCGAAGATGCCGCCGTTGCAGTTGCTGCTGTTGAGGCAGCTGCAATGTGGCAAGTATTAAAGCTGCTGAACCGTTTAAGATACTTTACAATAAACAGTTGAATTTTCATGAAATTTTGGACCCCAGAGTGGCAGAAAAGAGGAGAAAGATACAGAGGACTCCGAGTTAAACAGATGCAATCCATTCAACGCAGTTGGTCGTCGGTCGTCGGTTCCTGTCCGCATACAAAAGCCGTTAATTGGGCACAGACGATGCGGAGTCGATTTCAGTAAATTGCACAATACAGCTGATAAAAAGTACGTAGTTGCAACAACTTCGAACTCGTAAATATGGCGACCACAAAGTACTTACAATAAAAGCAAAGCAAAAAAAAAAAAAATATAAAAACGTGGGAAACGGAGACGCCTCAGATTACATTGGCCTGCCTCGTATTCGCTTCATTCGCCAGCCAAGTAACATGACAAAAGTCCAAAGCACGACAAAATGTTTCAAGGTGTGGTTTCAAATTGCAATGAAATTTATAAAAGAGACACCGCAAATCAGGTAACAAAATACGAGTGCTTTATTGCGAAAGCAGCAATTGAATCATCATCATCATCGCATTGGGGCACGTTATTATTATTTATTCTATTTCATTTTTTCTACATTTTCATTTTCATTTTTCACTCATTTAAATGCTGAGCACATGCCACAGAGTTTGACTCAGGTTTAGAAAACTTTAAACTTTATCTAGACCATTAAGTTTTTACAAAGAAATTTTTATGTGCAGCAAATATGTCAGCTAAGTGCTTTGGATCCGTATCACTTCTAACGCCGAACCGCAAACTGAGGAGCTGACTCAGCAAAAATGTACAAATGGGGAAGAACAAAAACAAAAAAAAAACAAAAAAGTCAACGAGCAAACAAAACAGCAATAAAACACGGCCTCAAAGATACTCCGCACACAGCCACACACACAATCACACAAACACACTACCACAATGTGTGTGTATCTGTTAATATATGTATTTTTCATATGCGCTTAAGAAAAATTACACTGTGCAGCACATGAAATGGTAATGAAGTTCAAGCTAAAAATTTAAATTTTTAATGCTAATAGTAATTTTCAATTAAATATATTCAGGGGTGCCACAGAAATCGCTTTCGCTTGAATTTCACTTAAATTTCATACAAATTTCATACAAATTTAAGTGAAATTCAACCGAAAGCGATTTCGGTGGCACCCCTGAATATGTAATTCATTGGAATAAAAATTCGAATAATTATGTAAAGGTGAAATAACTCGATTAGAATTTCTTTCAAACAAAGACTTCCATAAAAAAAATTCACCAATTGCCATAAGAAATATCATTTCTGATTATCATATTTATAAATCATATCTTTTTATCATATTTATAACTCTCGATTGATGCAAGTTTTTAAATATCAGTATTCCAAAAAGAATAACCTATCATCCTAAAGAATATGTAAATTTTTTGTTTCTTTCTGTAGTAAAATAGTCTTTTCATGGTATTGTCTAATCTAATTGATCGTGTTAATATCCTTGAATTTATATCGAAATTTAAATTTATTATGCAAATTTAACAATTTTTGAGGTTTTTTTTATGCAGTTTTATCGTTTCCCTACACAAAAAAAACTTCTATATATGATTCTAAGATATTTTGGTATCGTATAAATGTATAAACTTAATCTATAAATATTTTTAAATAACGTTTTTTCAAATATTGCATATTTATTCCCACAAAAATCTAAATTCTCCTGCTGCACAGTGTTGACAAAAGACTTGAAGTTGGGTACGAGTGTTTTTCTTATACTTGTGCACACACAGTTCTAATTTGCCTGGGTCATGCGTTGAGGTTAATGAGTCATATCATCATCAGTATTCTCATTATCATTATTATCATTTTGAGCCGCATAAGAAGACAGAATAGGGACAGAAAAGGCATCATCATTATCAAAACGAAAGCCGCCAATGCGAGCAGTAAAAATGAGGGGGAGAGAACGCAGGGGAAGAAGGGAGAGATGTGAAGAGGACAAGCATTAAAGTCCAATTTCTCTTGACGCTTTGTTTTGTAATTTAGACGCAATTAAATGTAAATAAATTCACAATTTAGTTGTAATTTTTGCTGCTTAATTTTCAGTTACAGTTTAGTTTATTTTTTTTCATCTTTTTTTTCCTCTGTTTTTTCAGCTCTTTGAGTTTTGCGTTCGGTTTGTCGTTTGTCGCTGCTGGTTTGGTGACCCGATTTCCGCAATTTAATGACTTTTGTTTGGCCAGCGCATAATTGCTGGGAAATGTGCGAGTTACAAAGCCAGAGGGAGAGAGTGAGAGGGAGCGAGAGAGCGAGAGAGGCAGCTAGATTAAGTGAGAACTGGTCGGGCAGGTAGGGGAGGATGTTAAGTGTCCATCAGCGCTGAATGAAATTGTTGGACTTTCTTTCTTTCGTTTTTGCCTTTGTTTGGATTTAGTTTTTCCACACACACATTTGTTGTTGTTAAACTCTGTGTGTATGTGTGTGTGTGTGTGTGCTAACGAGCAAGTGATAATTTTTGGCGTATTTATTGACTTTGTGTCATTGTGGCTTTCAGTATTTTTCTTCTTTCTTCTTTCTTTTTTTTGTTGGTTTTTTGTTCATTCTTTGAGTTACACATCATGTTGTCTCTTTGTACAGCCGGAAATGAGCCATGCCCTGGGCTGATGGCGGGTTCAAGGTTGTCGTCCCTTGCTGATATCTTTGTTATTAGCCAAGACGATTGCCGATAAGTCGAACTAGAGAAAGTAGAACCCTGTAATATGTAGAGAGACACACGGGCAATGGGGGTCGATGTTTGTTTAGATTGAGATATGTTTGGCCTTAGGCAGGAAGTCGATAAGAAGTCTTAGCTATTTATAGCTAAATGCAATTGAAGGAGAATTGAAGGGGCCATAAAAAAAAGTATTGAAATGCACAGGAATTTTGAAGTAGAAAATTAAGTTTGTTTAAGAAAATTGAATATTAAAGATACAGCCCAAAATAAAAAATAAGAAACGAAAATACAGTCGAACTTCCCTAACTCTAATCACCATTATCCGAGAAAAAAGTTCGAGTTAGGGAGACTTCGAGTTAGGGAAGCAGAATTGTATGAAATTTGCTCGCTATTGCCACTCAATTTTGTTCGAGTTAGAGAAAATTCGAGTTAGGGAAGTTCGTGTTAGGGAAGTTCGACTGTAGTTGAAAACTTAAAAATAATCGGGGGTGCCACACAAATCGCTTTTGCTTGAATTTCTCTACAATTTTAAGCGAAAGCGATTTCTGTGGCACCCCAGAATATTCAGAAAAATTTTAATCTCGGTAAAAAAAAAAGTGGCTAATTTAAAGCCTCCTTTTAGTTTTTAATACCCTTGTTTACAAAATAAATTTACAGTCGAGCTTCCCTAACTCGAATCAACATTATTCAAGGAAGAAGTTCGAATTATGGAGACATCGAGATATGGAATTCTTTTTCTTAAATTTTGTATACAATTTGTAGAAGTTCGAGTTATGGATGTTCGACTGTATGTAGTTGAAAACTAAAAAATTTTATTTACAAAAATTGTAATCTCGGTTAAAAAAAAAAGAACTTAAGTTTAAGCCCCATTTTAGTTTTCTATACCCTTGATTACAATATAATTTTATTTTCATTTTCATATATTTTTTTCTGTCCCACCGTTCGTATTAAAATCAAATACGTGTTGATATCTTAATGGGCATTAAATTCCACACGTTTTTCCAGAATTACACATGCATATATTTCAATTTATGATAGCCTAGCAACTACTAATCCCTACCCCCCACAACTACTTAAAGTCCTTTATCAACAAAGAATGAGAGAGAGAGAAAAAGATTTAAATATGCTGTATCCATTGAGTATAATCCTCGGGAAAGCCAACGACCTGAGGCTCGTTGTAGGTGACCC
The DNA here is from genome assembly GCA_037043405.1 of Drosophila subquinaria. Classification (NCBI taxonomy): domain Eukaryota; kingdom Metazoa; phylum Arthropoda; class Insecta; order Diptera; family Drosophilidae; genus Drosophila; species Drosophila subquinaria. The sequence continues at coordinate 7,977 of JBAMBL010001097.1, read as the reverse complement.
TCATCAAAGTGATAGATCCCCATCGAGCTGAAGACGAGTTGACTTGACTTGACTTGATTCGAGTTGAGTTCTAAGCGCTTTTAGCCGCCTTCGTCTCGCTTCTCCCAATGACCCAATGTCCCTTTGTCCCGCCGGAAGCGCCTGCACCTCCGCCAGCCACAACATTAGCATACAAATGTGTCAGAACAAACAGCCAAATAAACGAGCGACAAAAAAAGACTCAAGCGTTAGAAAGAGAGCGAAACACACACAGTTTTAAAGCATGAAAAAAAGACAGCGTGATTTCTTGACTAATTTGTATGACACTTTTCACTTTATGACGTCGGTTCTTGGCTAATTTCAAAGTTGATATTTTCCCCCACTTTTTTTTGTAGAAATTGTATTTACCTTTTAAGACAACTCTTCGATAGAGATTTTTATCGTCGCGAGAGAGGGAGTTGTTGTCATAAAAATGTTTTAGCCTCACTATTAAAAACAATAAATGTCAAAACTAGAGATGGAATGAGGAAAAACTGGACATGGGACATGGGACACTGGAGTGAGTTACTTTTCAGCCATGCAAATCACGTAAGTTATGGCCACGGCCGTATAATTTCTTATCGCCTGAACATGATTTCAAATGATAGACTGAGAAACTGCGGACGAACGCATGTACAGTGTACATTGGCCAAGATTTAGTGGGCGCGACAAGTTTCCACCTCCTCCTCCTCCTGCTGCTGCAATTGCCAATTGGCAAACTCTGGCAAAACTGGGCGCAACACGCATAAATTGAGAGCGCCGTCGTTTTTATCTAATCCGCGGCATCTGTGCGACGGGACGACGACAGAGACGCGTACATTAGTGCCGTCTCATTCCGTTCATTCCGTCGGCCTATTGGCTGAATCTGCTCCGGGTCCCGACGACAATCGACAGGCAATAAATCACCAAAGTTGCCACAGAAAATTTAACGCAAAGTCGCAGCGCACAAAAATTTATGTGCAACCGATAAAAATCGGAATCGGCATCGAGACTCCAACGAACAACGAACATTAGAATAAATTGTCAGTCCGTCAGTTGAATTTGGAGTGATTCCAGTGAAGGAAATCGCTCCTTGCCCTCCCCTGAAATTATGCAGACAATTGCAGCACAGTAAAGACTCGCTAAGCGCCACTAATAAGCATCGTTTAAAAGTTTACAATAAATTCAATTTTAGATGGAAAATAAAATTCGAAAGATACTTTTCAAAAGCATAAAATTTCCTGTTTCTCATTAACTTAAAAAGAAAAGCCATAAAGTAAGGAAAATTATGGTCCGATTGTTTTTTTTAGCTATTTTTTATAGCTTATCTATTTTAGGCTCAATGGTTGAACTTGAAATTGAAGATCTTAAATACAAAAACAAAGTTGCAGATCTATAATTTGTTTATCATATGATAAGAACTTTCCAATTTGAAATACTTTTTATTTCCAAAAATTAAATTAATCTCTTTTTTCCTATTACTCTAATTTTAAGTCCTTTTAATCGAATTATTTTTTTTAATTTATTATTTATATTTAAATTTATATGCACTTTTCAAACTATTTTCCAATAAATTTGACAATAAATAAAATTTCCATTTATTGGAATCGACAATGAAGATTTGCATAAATAGTGAAGCAGGCAGGAAAAACCCATGGAAAATCCCATGAAATCATCAGGCAGGCAATTGCAGTAATTACAATATGTATTTTTGTTGTACTTGTTTTCAGTTTTTACTTACCTCTTTTGTTTCAGTTGTCTATCCCTTTCGCACGTTCAGTGAGATGCTAAAGCGAGTGGTGGGGGTGGGGGAAGTGTGACGTTGCTGCCGCAGACGAAATGCGACGTTAAAAGCACGTTCCTTTGCAAGGACAATAATCCGACGCGTCGCCGTTGCCGTCGCTGTTGCCGTTGACGCCTTCGTCTGTCTCTCTCTCTGTATGTGTGTGTGCGTGTATGTGTGACTGTGTGTCCGATGTGCCGTTATTGGCGGCGCGTCGACGCTACTGGCGGAGTATAATCCAATAATCCAACACGAATGAGCGTGTGCAGGCAGAAATTGCAAAAAATAGACACAGACAACAACAACAACACACACACACAAATACACAACAGGAATAACACTTTGCCGCTTTGTCGTCTTCTTCTTCTTCTTCTTCCGATTATTTTGTGCGTGCTTGTTTGTTTGTTTGTGTGGGTGACTGCGACGCAGCTGCTTATTTAGTAAATTAAACTTTTCACTTTTTGCAATTTAGCCACACAAATAGGAAAATGGAAAATGGGCAATTTACTTTCTTTCGTTTTGGTTTTTTACCCAATTTTCACAATACACAGTACATACACGTACACACACACACGCAAACACAGACAACAATAAACAAAGCAATGCCGACGCTAGCGTCGCTGCAAGCAGCAAGCAAGTCTCAGCGCAGCAAAGCAAAGCAAGCTATCAACAACAACAACAACAGTGAGCAACAAAAGCGGCTGCGGCGTCGGCGGCAACAACTTCGCTGTAGTACACAAAAAAAATTCCTTTTTCGCTGTGCGCTGAGCGTCTCTGTCGCCGTCGTCGCTTTGGCCGTCGCCGTCTTCGCCTCCTTTTATTTTGTATATGTATTTTTGTTGTATTTTGTTGTTGTTATGTATTCCACTTCTACTTCTATTTCATTCTTTTACATTAATGACTTTTCACCTATTTGCCACAGAAAACACCGTCGTCAGTCGCCGCGTAATTCTTTTTTTTCCTTTTTTTGCTTTTCCTTGACACTCACCGTAATTTACAGCTTACGATTGAAATTGAACACACACACTTTGCACACACTCTTAAGGAGTAAGTTCAAATGATACGACGCTCATTTGATAAACATTTGAAATTTTTTTTATTCGATTTTCCGCAAAAACACAACAAAATTTCAACAAAGCGGCCGGTACACGCGCGCACACAACCGTTCGAAGTCACCGTCAATTTCAGACTGTTAAATAAATGTTATGGCAACTGTTATACTCAAAATGGTCAAGTGCGTTTAACAGAATTCGGCAACAGAGCGAGCAATAATATCTAGCCTTAAAATTATTCTAATAGACAATTTAGTATTAAATTCTGTAAGTAAACAGCTTATTTGCTAATAAATGATAAACAAAATTATTTTCATGATAGACTTTAAATTCTTGACTTTTATTAATAAGTTTAATTAAATTATTTAACTTAAATCTAGCCTTTTTTTGGCTAGCATTACTTATCATCAATGTTACTCTCACAATTGGTGTCTGTTAACTTAACAGTTGCGCGCTCTCACAATGTAAAACGATTGGTATTTTTAAATAAGAAATTACTAGGACCATGGTTGCACAGATATGCCAATTTGAGAAAGCCGCATTTATTTTTGCTTAAAATATGTAACTGAATGAATTATTAATTACTGAATAACATATAGTTGTGTTGCTGTAATTAAATGGTATAAAATTGACTTAAAGTTCTGATGGTTTTAATTACACATTCATATTGTGATAATAGCAGAGTTGTTGATGTTGTGTTAGCTGACAAAAGCTGGTTGATTTACACCAGCATACTAAAAGTAACGGCTAAACAATTAGAAATTTATTTGAATGCTGATTTATGTTGTTAAGCAGCTAGTTTTAAATATGGGGTATGAGAAAGTTCACAAAAGTAATTAACATTATTGTTGTAAACAATTTGAGAGAATTGTAATTGTGCTATTTCTCCAACTATCGTTTATAGGCTATGAATTAATATAAAAAAGTTACGATAAGATAACACACACACACGAACCCATAAAAATTATTAACAAATGCGCAACTTTTTGTGTATGTGAAAAAAATGATTAGTTGCTGTTTGGTTTTGTCACGGGCAAGTTCTACGGCCAAATTGTGTGTGGAGTCTAAACAAACATAGAAAATAGTGGGAGAGAGGGAGAGGAATAACAGAAAAATGCCGTCATTTAGCGGCTCGCTGTTGTTGCTGTTGCTGTGCTTCCTATTGAGCCTGATGCTGGTTGCAACAATAACAATAGGTTTGTATGTGTTGTCATATAATCACACAGAAACTTTAAAGTTCTCTTTCTCTCTTGCTCTCTTTGTGCAGATGAGCAATGCATGCACTCCATCGATAGCTGCGATCGCTGCCTCAATACTCACCTCGACTGCGCCTGGTGCACGGATAAGGTGAGTTACTCACCTCACTCTCGCTAACTTCCTTTCTAATACTCACTCTTTCTTTTGCAGACTTATGAGGTGCGCTCTCGCTGCCTGTCGCGTTCTACGCTGCTTCGGTTCAACTGCAGCGAGGTGAATATTTATGAGAATCAACCACAGCTGGCGCTGTTGCAGGAGCGTCCCCTCAAGGACTATGAGACGCGGGACGAGCAGGCGGTGCAGGTGACGCCGCAACGCGTCTTTCTTAAATTGGTCAAAGGTGCGTTATCTTATCCGCGCTTATCAATAGTTGTCCACGCACTCTCTCTTACACTCTCACTCTCTCTCACTCACTCTCTCTCGCTCTCTCTGTTCAACATGTGTTTCGCTTATGTGGAAACACATGTAAGAAGTATTACCTAGTACACATACATAGCACTAACCACCCCAATCGCGTTTTTTGGACTGTGGAAAATTGTGTCAACGTTTTGTTTGCTTTGCTGATTTGTCACACATCATTTTCTACAGTTTGTTTTGGGTGTGAGAGCGTTCGTATGTGTGTGTAAGTGAGTGTGTTTGTATGTATGTATGTGTGTAGTGCTTATCTGCAATTAGTATGTCTCATTCCAATTCTCCATATCTGGTTTGTTAGTATTGATTAAGGCGTGGGAATCCGAGAGCGTTCATTGAACTCTCGCTATTAACTAAGTAACCAAGTGTTACATACAAGTCACTGATTAAATTTTTACGTTTTATTTCAAGTCTTTAATTTTGAATTTTAAGAAAAATTTAGTGTGAGATGATGTAGAAATTTATTGGAATAGAGAATTTTGACAAAACTAAGTGAAATACACTCATAATTTCAACTTACGTTACGTCTAGTTTGGCATTAATGGAAAGGTCATTTAAGTTCCGTTTGAATGATACAAAACTTTCCTTAACCCATTAAGTACCCATTGAGAATTCTGAATTTTTGTAAAAGTATACTGTTTTGACCTTTTTTCCTCGGTCTCAAACAAACAAATATTTTGATGCAAAAAGTTTCTCTAAAAAATTTTAATAGTGATTGCAAAAATATTTTCAAAAATCTCTTCGCTGGAATTTTTTATGAAATTTTGAAAAATTCTAAAAATTAATATTTTAGCCACTTTTTTCACCTTTTCATTCAAAATTTTTTTCTGAGATCATCCCATACAAAAAATCATCAAAGATACTAGCGAAGAGATTTTTAAAAATTCTTTTTTGCAGTCCCTATTCGAATTTTTTAGGGAAACTTTTTAGAGAATTTGGATTTTAATTTTTCTGTATTCTATTATTTTGGATTCTACAACTGATAATTATATTTTATTATTTTACAATTAATTATATTATTACAATTTATTATTAGATAGGGATATAATGAGCAAATGTTTTAGAAAAATAATTTTAGGTACGATACTATAAGCAAATTATATTATTTGTACCTTAAAATACTTTTTTTAAAATTTATAAACCTTTACCAATATTTAAAATTAAAAAAAAACTGTGATCTCATATTTTAAGCCAAAAAATGTGGGCCTTCAAGGGGAAAACTGATAAAATTTAGTAAGCTGAAGTTCAGTGCAAACTTATCATTACTTTGGGCAGGTCAGAAAAGGCAGTTCATTGCCGAATTGGGAGCCATTAAGAAGACTCATCCCAGCTAAGAGATCATTGAATTGATGACCATTAAAATGAAAAACGAACAGAAAAAAGAACTACAAAATAAAAGGGGGCAATGCGAGTTGCAATTATGCGATGAGGGAAATTGCAGGCTGAGGGATTAAACTTCAAAAAAACGCTAAAAATGGGTGCGAACAAGTCGAAGTGGTAATAAAGGGTTGCCGCGGTGGGCAGGGTTGCCAGGATGCCAAGGAATGCGGAATGTCCAATGTGCAGTGCTGAATCTAGAGCAGACAATGCTTAACTACTGCTGCCAGTTTTGTTTCCCTTTGGCTACCAATAGTATAACAGTCTATAAAACAGCTCGTAAATGGGGCGGCAGTTAACCCTTGACTTTACAGCTGTAGTAAACCCCATTTTATGCACTTGCCGAGGGTATTATCATTATGTGACGTAACAGGCTAACGTCGGATTGGGGTTCATTCAAAAATAGTGTAGTTCTTTGTTGATTCTGAAGATATGTCAAGTAATTTAAAAGTATTGCGGATTTAATAATCTGGCTTGTTTCAAATTCCGAACGTTTTCAAAAAGTAAAAGCGAAAAGAAAACGAACGTTTTATTATTTGCTGTTCCAAATTCCGACCGAAATGGACTTGTTTTTATTTTTCGAAAAGTATCGAAAATTAATTTTCAATATTTTATGTCGAATATAGTAGATAGAAGGCTAAAATATACTAAAACTTCGTTGTTCGAATTTCGATATTCAATTATGCAATCTAAGCATCAAAATACTCGCAAATATTATATTTATTTAGAGTTTTTATACTTTTAGAAATTAAATGAAAATATTTTTTTTCACTCTTTATTCGGTCTAGAATCTGTCGAAGTGGACAATAAATAAATTGTGTGGCTTAAAACTTAACGGATTTTTGTGAATGAATTTAATTTATGAATTTAATGAAAATCTAATAACGTTTTCATAAAGTTACCATTGAAATTGAATTGGTCTAAATCTTGGTTAAGCTGGAAATACTTTGTTGATTCTGAAGATATTTTAAGAAAAATCAGATGTTTTTAATTTATAAGTATGTATAATATTTTATTATTTATATTCACAAGTATGAGCGTTCGAAAATTAAATGTTTATATGATAAACTTTTTCGTTATTAAAAAATATTAAACAGTTTTTTTTTATTAGTTGATTGATGTAATAAATTGTTTATAACTATTTGAAAAGTCTGCAAGGGTATCAAATCTTCGTCATGCCAAACAATAAATGTTCTCTCTTGAAGTTTTTAATACAACCTTGCTCCCTTTTTCCCCCTTCCCCCTTTCCCCTTCACCGGGCAGGCAACACGCAACGCCTCAAGTTGAGTTACCGCGCGGCACGCAACAACCCCCTCGACTTGTACGTGTTGATGGACCTCACATGGACGATGCGCGATGACAAGGACACCCTGGAGCAGTTGGGCGCGGAATTGACGAAAACGCTGCACAATCTAACCGATAATTATCGGCTGGGCTTTGGCTCCTTTGCGGATAAGCCCGCAATGCCAATGATAATGCCACAACTTCGGGAGAATCCTTGTGCCGCCGAACGGGAGAAATGTGAGCCAACTTATGGCTATCGTCATCAGCTGGGACTCACCGATGACATCAAAGCGTTTACAGCTGCCGTCGCGGGCAGCAAGATTACAGGGAATCTGGATAACCTGGAGGGTGGCCTGGATGCGCTCATGCAGGTGATTGTCTGTCCCAAGAAAATCGGCTGGAAGCAGCAGGCGAGAAAGGTCGTCATCCTGGTCACCGATGGCTTCATGCACTTTGCTGGCGACGGACTCCTGGCTGGCATTGTCCAGCGAAACGATCGCAAGTGTCACCTGAACAGGGCCGGGGAGTATACGGGCTCGTTGGTCTACGATTATCCGTCGCTGGAGGAGATCTATCGGGAGTTGCTGCGTCGCAAGATCAACGTCATCTTTGCGGTCACCGAGCAGGTCTTTGGCACCTACAAGGAACTCAGCGGACTCATGCAGGAGATCAGCAATGTGGAGATCTTGAGCGCCGATTCATCCAATATTTTGGAGCTGATCGAGAAGAGGTGAGTGTCAAAATTATAATTATGAGAAACGAATTTAAAGAGAGAGAGAAGAATTGATTTATTTAATAAATTCTGTATTTATTCTA
>JBAMBL010001093.1:0-107671 GCA_037043405.1 Drosophila subquinaria | reverse complement strand
TATATGTTTTGACCAAATAAAAATAGTTAAAAGTAATATTTTAAATTTACCTAACATGCTGTATTTTTACTATTGTGCCATAACGTTCGCAATTAAGCAGAATTTTCTTGTGCTGCCAAAGCAGCTGCTCGTTAAATAAAACATTTCAGTGACAAGTTCAGCAACTATGCTGCACAGTGTTGTTTGTAGTTTAGTTTATGGACACAGGCAACAAGAAAACACCTTGCAACATTTGCGCTCGTATTTATTTTATTGTACACATCTGGTTGTTGCTGTTGTTGCTGTTTTTATTTCTATGGTATTATGTATCTCTTTTGGCTGCTGCGCCTGCGTTCACTCCCGTATGCGCTCTCTCGCTCTTCCCCCCTTCCAAGTGTCACTCTCTGCTGCCTGCCGACTCTTTCTCGCAGACCTAATTGGTCGGGGCAGCGACTTTTATAGTTGTTGTTGTTGCTGTTGCTTTTACACTGACATTTAAAGTGGGGTGAACGATATTAGCGCAAATAAATGGCCCCACATCAAATGCAGCTGCTTGTGCGTCTGTGTGTGTGTGTGTTTGAGTGTGCGCATGTGTTGTTGTTGTTTGGCAGCGATGTTGTTGTCAGCTTCGTTTTTATTGTGTAGATTTAATAAAATTTTGCTATTGTTGCAGTGGGTGTCTGACCATCACCCTCTTTTCGCTGGCAGCCTCTCCAGTTGAATTACCCCACTTAATTTGTTGTCGGTTTCACTCTCTATGCCCCCCTCCCTTCCTCCCTTCCTCCCTCCCTTTGACACGCCATTCAATTGGCAGTGCAACTTTCATTTCAGTTCTGTTTTCGTCTGTAATTTAAAATATTTGATGTCATTTTTTTTTTATTATATTTGCATAAGATTGCGATAGTCTTGAATTTCTCACATTTGAGGCATGAGTAAGAAATGTATGTACAAGTAAATGAAATAAATATATAAGAAAGCACATGATGCCTTCCCCCATTCCCATTACGTTTCCACAGATAAACAATGTTCAACACACACACTCACTTAAATATGAAACTGAAACCCAACACGAACTGTCAACACAAGTAACTTAATCAACAATTTTTAAGAACTTATATACTTAAGTATGTGTGTATGTACATATACATATATAATGTACTTTATGTGCTGTTATTCGTGCTTGTCGCAATAATTCATTCCCTGCCTTATCAGTATTATCAATAAATGACCTTTGCGTCAATAATCAACAGGCATTTTCAACTAAAAATTACTTTGATTTCTTTGATTGGCTTGGCGGCTGACCACAAACATTATTTAATGCGATAAACAATTGCTTTAAATAGTTATTAAAACACACACATTCTGGGGTGCCACAGAAATCTCTTTCACCTGGAAAATGACGTAAATTTCATACAAATGTACGTCAAATTCAAGTGAAAGAGATTTCTGTGGCACCCCAGATTTACATATCGATCAATGTTTCCACTTCCGTTTGCCAATTAAGAAATGATTCCGAGTGTGTTTATTTACGAGTGTAAGTGCAAGTATTTCTGATTAACACATTTTCCTTCATTTTTCCCCACTGGGTTTACTTATCTAAAAGTTCAGACGACAGCCGCTTGGCGGCGCCAATGAAACTCGATTACGATTACTCATGCAAGCAGTAATCGAGCCAAATGATTTGCTTTCTTTTGTTGTCAGAATCGATGTTTGTTTTTTTTAGTCACCTTTGATATACAAACAAACGAACATATGTACATATGTATACGTATGTCTAATTGCACAGGAACTGCAATCATAGAGAATACAGCGTTGTAGTGTGTGTGTGTGTGTGTGTGTGTGTGTGTGTGTGTGTGACACGCCTTAAAGTCTAGCTTGGGGTGATGGAGGCTGTGTGTGTATGTGTGTGTGTGAGTGTGCTAATGAAGTTAATTTTAATACCGCTGATTATCATGATGAGCGTTCTGAATGATGATTATGTGTTGTTGTTGCTACTGTTGCTACTGTTGTTGTAATCGTGCTCAAGCACGCTTTGTACTCACCGCCGTTTGGAACGTTCTCAGCTCTCTTTCACTCTCAGGCCTTCTCCTCTCTTCTGTTTGCTGATTATGGCACAGCTAACGGTGCATTGATATATGAAATGTATGTATGCGTGTTGTTGTTGTTATTAATAATTTGACCTTTTTTCGCCATTGTTGTGATCAGTTTATATTTTTTCCCCATTTCGTTTTAACATTTGGTGGCTAGCTTTAAATATTTCCCAATTCGTATTCACATTGGCAAGGGCCCCATTATAGACAATTGGCTTGACCGTCTTTTAAGCCATAACGACATTTTTGTTTATTGCTAAATTAGTGCGCATTGTTTGGAGTATGAGTTTGTTCATAAACTAAACTTAATATATCAACAAACGGTTAATGCTCGTTTTGATGCCTTGGTGGGCTGTAAGTTGGAATTGGGAGTTAGGAGTGCAGTAAAAGTGAAAGTACAGCCGAGGCATTGCAATTACTTAACCATCAGTATTCGTCTCCGTCTTCATGTGTGCTTCTGTCTGGGAATGGACCCAGCAACAGCAACAAAAAAAAAACAAAAAATTGGTTACTTTAATGTTCCATTGTTGCAATCGTCAACATCGTAACTTTGGCAAAACTTAGACCGGTAGCTAAAAGATCATTTCGGCAATAAAAACATTCATTTCTGTTTATTTTTTGTGGAAGTTGTTTTGGGAAATGGAGGAAACCAAAAAACACGTAACATCATTTGTTATCTATTGAACTGGTGGCAACACCTTCTATATACATATGGTCAGCGTGTTTTTATTTTTACTTAGTTCCCTCCCCTATAAACAAACTTTTGTTTAATCATACTCAGCATTTTATGTATTTATAATTTAAGTGGAAACTTCGCTTTTTGATAACTTTATGCGTCGTGAGAGTTCAATAAACTGCATTAAAAATAAGGGAATTTGTGGATAAAAAATGTAATTGACAAAGATCGGAAAGGTAAACAGATCATTTGATAATGAAACAAATTTTATTAAATTTGTATGTACTTATTTAAAATAAAATTAAAATTTAAATGATATTTCTTAATAAATTTTATTTATCTTTGTGCTAGTTAAGTATTAAATTATATTTGTAAATTAGCAAATTGCCATCACTTCTAGTTAGATAATAATAACTTATATATGTATGTAACTAGCTAAATTACATAAGATTACATGACCATCGCAATTGAGCTTACGAGTCAGCGAGCTTTTTGGCCTCTTGAACCCAAAGACAATTGAGCAATTTGTGGCCAGTGTTCAGTACTCAGCATTCATTCATAAAGACTCATTGATTCCATTCATTGGCGCGTTTTACGCATGCCACAAACAATGGAATGGAGCAAGAAAATGTCTTTCTCGATTATGAAAGTACAATGAATGAGCTCATTCCTTTGATTCCTCCTATTTTACATATTTGAAATGCTTGTTTGTATTGATTGTTTTTCTTAGGTGCCGGCGAATCGGGCAAATCGACGATAGTGAAACAAATGAAGATCATCCATGAGACGGGCTACTCGCAGGAGGAGTGTGAGGAGTATCGACGTGTTGTCTACAGCAACACCGTACAGAGCTTGATGGTCATCATCCGTGCCATGGGTCGGCTAAAGATCGAGTTTGCGGATCCCGGCAAAACGGACATTGCACGACAGTTTTTCACACACGCCTCGGCGGCAGACGAAGGTATTCTACTCCCGGAAATTGTGATGCTCATGAAGAAGCTGTGGTCAGACGCCGGTGTCCAGCAATCCTTTTCCCGTTCGCGCGAATATCAGCTGAACGACTCGGCCGGATACTATCTGAACTCGTTGGATCGCATTGCGCAACCCAATTATATTCCCACACAGCAGGATGTGCTGCGCACTCGAGTCAAGACCACGGGCATCATTGAAACGCATTTCAGCTGCAAACAGTTGCACTTCAAGTGAGTTGTAGTTTGACTCTTTGTTTGATTAAATCAAATTAATTCAAATCAATCTTCATCCTTGCAGACTCTTTGATGTGGGCGGTCAGCGCTCGGAGCGTAAGAAGTGGATTCATTGCTTTGAGGGCGTTACGGCCATCATCTTTTGTGTGGCACTGTCTGGTAAGATTCAGTCTTAAAAATGTACTATTTACAGCATTTTAATTGAACCTTTTTTGCTGCAGGTTATGACTTGGTCTTGGCTGAGGATGAGGAAATGAATCGTATGATTGAATCACTCAAACTCTTTGACTCCATTTGCAATTCCAAGTGGTTTGTCGAAACGTCCATCATACTCTTCTTGAATAAAAAGGATTTGTTCGAGGAGAAAATCAAGCGATCTCCCCTGACAATATGCTTCCCGGAATACACAGGTATTTATAGAAATTTTGAAAATCTATTACACTTGTTTAATAATTGGATATATTTCCTGCAGGTTCCAATACTTTTGAGGAGGCCGCCAACTACATACGCATGAAGTTTGAAAATCTCAATAAACGAAAAGACCAAAAGGAAATTTACACGCATCTCACCTGCGCCACAGATACGAACAATGTGAAGTTTGTATTCGATGCCGTCACAGATGTTATCATCAAGAACAATCTGAAACAAATTGGCCTGTTCTAAATATTGTAGAAGCAGCTTATATGATTAGAGTGCGTCTTAGTATTAAAGGAAAACGCGCAAACATTTCCATTACATTATAATTAATTAATATTAGAGATACATATACATACATGTTTACATACATACATATACATAGTCCCATTATGTATGCTATTATAACATTTTAAATGCTTTACATGCTCTTGAGATAAACTTATGCATAAATAATATGAATACGAAGCGATTTTGTTGCCAATAGTCGAGGAACAAATAATATCAAATTACTGCAATTAATTAAGTTAACCGTTTAAATGCTATAAGTGAACTAATTAATTAAAATATACGCATGTATGTATGTAATTTAACAGCGTGTAAATTAGGCGCCAGGAGCTTTGGTAAAGACAGCTGCCCAGATTTGTATTTAATGCCTCGCCGCACACAATTGTGGCCAGTTATCTTTGCGTTTATTTAAGTTTAATTCATGTGGCTAAATTGCATGGCGTAAAATCAACGGACTCTCAATACGTCATTCTATCATTTTACGCCATGCACTTTGATGCCACGTTTTGCAACACTGTCGCGTCATTTTTGCCAAGAGCTTAGCGCACCATTAGAGTGAGCGTGGGCCTAATTTTTATATGCCCTTTTTACATGTAACTAGAAAACTTACTAATTTTCTTAGTATTAGTTTAAATAAAGACAAAAACACAACAACAAACAAATGCGCTTGACCACTTAAATTATGCGGGGACGGGGAAACAACAGAGATATCGTTGTCCTTTTGCGCGTTTCACAACACTGCCTGGCTATAACTTTACCACAATCGTGGTGAGTTTGTGTCCGTGTCAAATTCACCTCGAGTCGTGCCTTCTTTTGCTGTCAGATTTTGTTCAAGTCAGATTCGAGTTGAAAGAGTTTAATTTAATTTATTCACATTTTCACAATATTCTGGTTATTCAAGTAGCTCTGTTTAGTATTGTTTAGTACACGGATTTCAAGCTGAGCTCAAACAAAAACAGCAACAATGTTACGTGCAGTATTTTCGGTCAGCCAACGTGCCAAGCTTCCTCGTGCTGTGATTCTGATGAAGAGCATGGGTAAGATTTACTTACATACATATTTTTAGTGAAGTTTAGGAAAAATATACATATGTGGAATTTCATTCTTCGCACAGATCACTCTTTAAAGCTGCGTCAGTCGCAGTTTCTATCCCGGCAGCTTGTGCGCTGCTTTGCCAGCGGCGATGATCGGATCAAGGGCGCTGCGGGGGCCAACCAGGGAGGCATCATAGGCAGCATCGGATCGCCAGCAGCGACTATGGGACACGCTTCGGGCGCTGCCGGCGATTCAGCCACAATTGCGCAGGTGCAGACCGCTGCGTTTGGCACGCGTGATGATAAGATTGGCAAGCAGTGTGATGCCGCCAGTCAGACCAAATCGCAGTTGCATGCCACACCATCGCTGACAGAATCCGAATGTGGCAAGATTGGCACTGCCGAATCGGCCACGGCACCAAAAATGTCCAAGCCAAAGGAGGCCGGTTCTAGCTCCAGCTCTGGCCAGGCAGCCGGTTCCGTTAGCAACCTGGCCGATGATGCTGTCAAGCAATTGCAGGAAGCGGCTGCCAATCTGCCCAGCAAGGCGCAGGTGGAGAAGTTTGTCTTTCGAGTGCTGGCCTTTGTCTATGATATCGTGTATTTGACGGGCACCTGGACCATTCGCTTCGTCAACGAGAAGATCTTGCAAAATACCACGGTCAAGTACTACTGGAAGCGATTCCACGACAAAATGGAGCAGGCCAAGAAGGACTAAACATTGCCACGGCAAATCAATTTCAAAACAATTATTATATATTCAGAACTTGTCCAAGAACACGTTAAGCAAAGCTGATAAATCTCAAATTTCACGATACTTGTGTTTATATTTTTATTTAATTAATTATTGCCAAGTTGACGCATTTCCACGATAAAATGGAGCAGGCCAAGAAGGACTAAACATTGCCACTGATTGCAAATCAATTTCCAAATCCGATTCAATTAACTTAACCAGCGGTGGGCACGCAGTGGCTCCGGGAGCAGCAGCTGCTCCCAACTTAGGTAGACTCTAATCGGGCTGTTGTTGTTGTTGTAGTGCTCCCGAATTCAGATTTCATGCACACCGCTGAAGTTAACAATTATTATATATTCAGAACTTGTCCAAGAACACGTTAAGCAAAGCTGATAAATCTCAAATTTCACGATACATGTGTTTATATTTTTATTTAATTAATTATTGCCAAGCTGGCGCATTTTTTGGTTTGGTTTTGTATTGCAACTTCAAGAGAACTGGGCAAAGCTGGCATAGCCGTCCAGCAATTTGGACAGATATTTGAGTATCTTGTTGCGTGCCTCCTTCAGCTGCGGAGTATCATTAGCCGCCGGCTCGTACATGTTGGCGCAATGTGCAGTGCCTGCAGGAATGTGAAATGATAAGATGAGCATTAAATTGCATATCGATTGATTGCTCGACTCTGGTTACCTTCAATGTAAATGGCGGGCGTCTTGGCATTGGGCGAGACATACAGACCCAGAGCATGCCATGGATCAATGGAACCGTGCACATACAGCACATTCGTCGTCTCCGGCTTGAGTGCACCATAATATTTGTTGGTTTGCGACACAGCCTGGTCGAGATATTTGGCATTCATGCGATCTGAAAATACATCCATGCACTGGCGTATGAAGAAGTCGACGCCAAAGCGATTGCCAAATGTGTCTGACTTGTTCTCAGACGTCTGATAGAAACCAAATTCCGTGCATGTCTGGTAGGTCCATTGACGCATGCCCTTGGCCGTCTCCGAGTCCCAGGAAACGTTCTTCATATCGGCTATCATCTTATCGTACTTGTAGTCCAGACACTTGGACTTGGACTGCTCCAGCAGCATGTCATTAACCGCTCCCAAGCGTGTTACAGGCGGTCCCATTGTGGTGTTCAACATGACATCACAGATCTAAAAGAGAAGAGATGATTACTTTAAGTACCAAAATCTGTCTAGTTTTCTAACCTCATCGATGGTAATCTTGGCATGCGGCGAATTGTCCTTGTTGTACTGCACAACGCCAGCAAAGTTTCCAGCCAGATTTTCAAAGAAACTCGAAATGTCCAAAGCATTCTCAATTGAGTCTTTTAGTGGTGTGCAGGTTCTAAAACAAGATTTAATAATTTAAATAATATTTATTTTTTAATCACAATCAGTGATGCCAAATATTGTGTGGAAAAAAAGACAAAACGGCCAAGGAAAACAGGAAAAAATAGCTGATAAACTAAAAAAAAGACTGAAAAACAGGTCAAACTTTTTTTTCCTATTTTTTTTTTAATTTAAAAGTTTTAAATCATCTTTTATTGATTTTTTTCGGCGCTTTCTTTGACATTGAACTACTACTACTCATCTTTAGGTACATATTTGCCAGGCAATTTTTTCGTATTGGAACAAGTTTAGTGTCGAGTTTAGTTTATATCAAACTAACTTGGCTAAAAACCCTCTCTACTTCTGCATTCGACCATGGCAACGATAGAAGAGTCAGAGCGAAAGTAACCATTTCTAAAAAAGGGTCATTGCCTGCAGAGTCTTGATATTTGTTTGCTTCGCAGCAAAATTTTGACGTATTTTCAACATTCTCCCATTTTAAGAGGTGAATTTTCGCCTTTATATCGTTTCCATTTTCAAAAAGTTCCAAAATTGGCAGTATAGAATCCTTTTTGGATTCAATTAAATTGAATTTAAAAAAATCCAGATTTTCGGACAGAAGATGTTTGAAATTTTTCCCGGCTGAAGCAATTAAAAACCAGACAAATCTATCCGAAAAAGGCCAAATTGGCATCACAATGTTACATACTTAAACTTTTCATCGAGATTGCGTTGTCCAATCATATGTCTCAGCAGAATCTCGACTTGGGCGAAACTACGCTGCACAGCCTCCACGCAGTCGGGCTTGTAGCTGGCCAGCGACGTCTTGACCACCTCAAAGTACTGCGTGAAGTCCACCTGGGCCAGCAACGGGCCACTCGAGCTGATGGCACCATAGATTAAACTCGGATACTTCTCCCTGGCCCAGGCAGCCAATGAGCCCGGATAGGAGCCGCCGAAAGCAATCCATTTCTGTGTGTCGGCGAGATTATATTTGGCCTTCATGGCGATCACAAAGCTGGACAGATCGGCCAGCGCTTGCTCCGAACTGAGATAGGCCAGGTTGCTGGTGGACAGATCGCTGGTCGGATGACTCTGGCCATAGTAGCGATGCTCCAGCTGAATACACAACGCACCAAAGTGCTCGGCGTAATGGATCCAGGCGCCTTCGTGCATCCACTTCTTGGTGGCCTCACCCTCGCCGCCAATCATCAAAAACACGGGAGCATGACTGTCATTTCGATAGTGTGCGTCGTTCACAAAGTAACGCTGCTTCCAAGTTCGTGTTTCGTCCGATTGAAAGTGATCCAATCGCTGCTCGAACCACAAATCCTCCACATCCAGTGCACGCTGCAATGTGGCAATTTTACTTGGTTCCCCCAAGAATCCATCCACTTGACGGCCTCGACGAAAGCCGCCAAGACTCTCGCCCTGCGCAATCAGGGAAACCACAGTCAGGAGGAGCAGCAAACTCAATCCTCTGAAGTGCTTTGTGATTCCCAACATAATGCGAAGTAATCTTAATCTCTATCTCTCTTTCACTCTCACTCTCTCTGTCTGTCTGTCTGTTTTGCACGCACGGGTCAAATGAGCTGTTATTTGATTAGCGCGCTTGCTGCTTGACCGAATAACTGTGAAAAACGGCACAAGAATGCAGCTTATATAGTTCTATTTATGTACAAACACAAGTACATATGTATGTTCATAAATACGTATTTGCGAACGTTTCTATTTCTTTGTACTGTTTATTTGTTTTTGTTTTATTCTTGCCGGCTGGACTGCAGCGTTGCCACCTAGCTTGAATTAAACAGACTGCCTGCTGTTACTATACCCTGTTATGATGGTTGTGGAATGAAAGGAAAAATAATATTTATTTCGCTTATTGTCTACATACTTTTTGCAGTGACCAATATAATAATCAAAATCAAATTAAACAAGTTGACTGCAAATATATTTTTAACTGATGGGGTTGAACTTCATAAATGAATTTAAAATTATACGAATTAAGGTGTGTTCTCACTGCTTCACAGTCGCTGCACAAAGCAGTTCACAACGTCACAAGGCAATGTGAACACTAAATACATTGTCACAAAATTGTGAAGTCACTCCAAAGTTACCACCTACAAAATACACTAATAAATACCAAAAGCTGTTTTTGTAGCGCTGCCACAATGCTTAAAAAGGGCTCCCAGGCAACGGTTGCTTGATTTTCAAACAAAATAAATATAAGCAGTTGCTATTCGTGCTGACAGTGACCGGTAAAACACAATTTATTAAAAAATATATATATATTTATTTATTTGCTAAAATGTCGACTGGAACCAAAGAATGTAAGCAACTGCAGCCGCGTGCGATTTTCGGCATCAATGGCAAGGTGGAGAACGGAGTGCGCCAGCATCCCATTACCCAGGCGGCCATTTTTCCACTGGGCAACAAGATTGCAATTGCCGATTTCCAAAAGAACACACAGGAGTTTATGTCCGGGCACACGAACAGCATATCCTGCCTGGATGTCAGCAAGAGCGGCAAATACATTGCCTCCGGCCAGGTGAACCACATGGGATTTCGCGGCTACGTCATTGTCTGGGACTACGAGACACGCAAGGAGATCGGACGTCACGATCTGCACAAGGTGAAGGTGCAGGCCATTTGCTTTACGGCCGAGGATCGCTTTGTCATATCCATTGGTGGCAAGGATGACGGCTCTGTCATTGTCTTCGATATGCAAACATTGTATGTTGTTTATTATTTTCTTAACACTTATTTTTGGCCCAGTATCTAAAGGAGGTACAGAGGGTATTCGATTTGTCTGTCTGTCTGTCTGTCCGATGATTTTGCATTGGAACTTAAAAATTCAATTTAAATGAAAAACTATTTGAAACTTTCAACCAGAGATTAAAACCGTAACCATAACAGTAACCGTTAACCGGTATTAACCGATTGAAATTGGTAACCGTAACTAAAACCGAAACCGAAACAAAACTTTTTAATTATACCGAAAACCAAAATTATTTCAACCGAAATAACCTTTAGGAACCGATTCATGCATAATGGTTAGTTCCGTTTCGGTCAAGCATAAAATCTCAGTAAAACATCGTAATTTTTAATATTTCTGAATATTTGTTTTACAATTTTCATATTTTTAACATTTTTAATATTTTATTGTCAACCGAATCATACCGGTATTTCGGAACCGAACCATACAAAAAATCGGTAACCCATATACAACAAACCTAAATGCGAACATAACCGAAACCCTAACTGAAACCGATATTCGTTTTGCTTTCAACTAATTTTTTCACCTAAATTCATGATAAATCTTTTTTTTTCCTAATAATTTTAATTATATATTTATTTTATTTTAATTTTATTAATTAATTTTGCTTAGTTTTTTTATCTTAATTGATGCTGATTTAATCGGAATCGGAATCAGAATCGCTTCGTAGAAAGGGCTACTGGGCATCTAACAGTCAGGCATCCCGACTGTAACGTTTCCACTTGTTTTTTATCTTAACGATCTACACTTTTAGCTCTCCCATTTGCCGTCAGCCGGCATCGAGGGCCATTTCAGGGAATGCTCTGTGTGTGCGTCCGCTGCACAACAATCCGTTCTTCTTTCTCACCGCCGGCGATCGTCATCTTCGCCTGTGGAGCATTCTGCGCGAGCAGAAGAAACTTTATGTGCAGGACGTGCAGTTGGCTTCCAAGTCTCGGCAGTTCTATTGCGCCCGCATTGATAAGAACGATGAGTTTGCTTATCTTGGCAGCGGCACTGGGGACATCATCAAGATCGTGCTCAATTGCTGCGACAGGGACAACGTGACCCGTCAGGGTTCATCCAGTGGCATTCTGGGTGCCTTCGGTACTCACAATCCTCGCAAGCCAACTGGACGCGATTGCAATCGCTATGTGAACGGAGTGCGTGCTCTTTATGTGCTGGAGGGAGGTCGTCTACTGATCGGAGCCGGCGATGGTGAAGTCCAGTTGGTGGAGGAGCGCACGGATGTGCCACTGATCAATTTTCGCGACTATCCCGGTCCGACCTGGCCCTATTTGCGCACTGTAAAGACGACGCGCGTCTCTGGACGCATCTCCTCGTTTGTGCGCTCCACGCCGGATAAGTTCTACATCTGCACGGACACCAATGAGATCTATATGCTGAATATCACATCCTGGGTGCTGAAACTGCTGCGCACTTGTCATGCCAAAGCCGTCTATTTCATCACATTTCCCAAGTGGGTTGCCATCTTAGATCTCCTCCTTGTCGTATTCCTCTAGAACTTGAATCTTTACAGAAACTATGCGGCTGTTTTTGCCACTGCTGGTCACGAGAGTATTCGCATTTGGTCCTCATTCCGCAAGCAGGAGCTGCTCCGCATCATGGTGTACAACTTCAACTGCGCCGCAGTGCGTTTCGCCCAGGACGGAACCAGCATTGTCTCCGTGTGGAACGATGGCATCATTCGCGCCTTTACTCCCATGACGGGACGTCTCATTTATGCCATACCCAATGCTCACAATAAGGGTAAATTGAGATCTCTAGATTAATTGCATATTTAATCCATGTCATAATATCAGGATGCAGTGCCTTGGCCGTGGCATCAACTGGACGCTTCATTGTCACTGGTGGCATCGAGGGTCAGGTGCGTGTGTGGAAGATAGAACCATATCGCCAGGATCTAGTTGGGGTGCTTAAGGATCATTCGGGTCCCATTACTTCACTTGACATTAATTATCTGGACACTGAGGTGATCTCTGCCTGCACGGATGGATCTTGTGTCATTTGGGACATCAGGTGAGTTGGCATAACATTGTAATTAAGTGGGATTCCCCTTAAATTGACCACATTTCCAGTCGCATGACCCGCAAGCAGGTTGTCACCGCCAATACGCAGTTCATGTCCGTCTTATATTTCCCAACTGGAGTACAGATTCTCACCTGTGGATCGGACGGCAGAATCATCTACTGGATGGTATACAATGGTGCTCTAATCCGTGAGCTGACCGCCTCGAAGAAGTCATCGGTGAACTGTTTGTCCATGAATGCAACTGGCGATTATTTTGTTAGCGTTGGCAGCGATCTTCAGGTCAAGCTGTGGGACTATAATAGCGGCGATGTCGTGGGAGTTGGATCTGAACACGCTTCATCTGTTATTAGTGCTGCCTACAGTCCCTGCGGCAAGACATTTGTCACTGGCAGCACGGACGGCTCATTGATCATTTGGGATGTGCCCCAGGAATACTGGGGTCAAACTAATCCCCCAGATGGACCCACCTACTCCCCATCCAAGCCGGTGCCCAAGGGTAAAACTATACAGGCACGCGTCGACTCTGGCACACGCTTGAAGCCATTGCCGGGAGAGAACATCAATGGTCTACTGAAAGCCACACCCAAGGATGACATCTGCTGTGTCGAGTGTCCACCTTGCGCCAAGAAGGAAACAAAGGTCGGAGATGCATACGCCGAGTGCAAGATTGTGCCGGATGTCAGAAAATGTTAGATTTTAAACGTTCAAAATTAATTTATCCGTTTTAAGAATTATACAAAAAGAAATATAGTAATAAAAAGTGATCCTTGATCATACAAAATATTGACTTTATTTTATATGAAATAAAATGTTATGAAATAATTTAAAAATGGAAGGAACCCAATGTTTAATCGTACCGGAATTCCTCAAATTATACAAAATTATGGAAACTATCAATTCAAATTATAATTAATCGGAAGGAACTTATAAAATTTATTTTGTGGGCATTTCTCAAATAGAGTATAGTATCCAGCACCCCGGAAAATAAAAATACCTGTCAAACTTCATATAGAAAAAAATTTTCTAGGAATTTTTCTTTTTCGTTTTCGTTGCTTGAGTATCCAGCAACTTGAACGAAATCCACAAATGTGGAACGAGAGAGCAACTGACAGACAGCTCAGGAATATATTGTCGACAATTATTTCGTTAGTGTCGAGTGAGAAGATGGAGCCAAATACAGTAGGCCAGGTCATGGCTATGGTGAATCAGTGAAAATACGCATTTTATTCATGTATCTGTGAAAAGTGCATAGGAAAGTGTTTCGGCTGAAATAAATAAATAACGATCTTCCCATCTTCTTCAGCGGATATACGGAGGTGGCGATTGCCAATCTACTCTATTCGAAGATGCAGCAGTTTGGCAAGCAATAGACCCTCGGGATCAAAATACTTATTCCATGCCTTAATCAAATTAAATTCAAAATAAATAAAACAAAAGTAAATTTTATAGACATTAATAATGCTGCACACCAGCAGATTTATTTTGCCAAAGTACTGAACCGGCTGCAGAGTTGACAAAATCCTTTATAATATTTCTAATAAATTATACTTGGTGTAATTTGGAAGAGTTTAGCATTAGTGTCTGCTGGGCTTTCAATTAATAGGCTTCAAACGTGGTGCCAGATTATCTTGCGTTTACTCGCATCATTTTGAAATATTCCCTTTTCATTTCATCAGCTGCGAATATGGGTTCATCCATCATTTGTGGCGCCTCCGGGTACGCTGTACTTCCTCCTTTTTTTTTGCAACAATATATGCCGCCTCCAAATCAACTACTTCAATGTCCGAGTTTATTTTTTTGAGCTTTAGTTGAATTTTAGTTTCACAATTGACATTGCTTTCAAAACACAGGTGATTCGTCACACTGTTTTATTTATGTTCCACACACACGAAATAAATAGCAAATTCCTAACATAAAAATTTCGAGGTGCTGGAGACAGGCCTTTAACCTAAAAATATAAATAATGAAGCAATCTATTAAGTTGTAGACATTGTAATATTTATTATTTTATACTGAAATTTAATCCTCGGGTTCAGGTTCGTCATGAAAGAAGTATCCAACTTTTTTGGCCTTGGTGGCTTCTTTAAGACTCTTTTGCTCCTCTGCCTCCAAACGCTTGAGCTCTTTTTCTTCAGCTGCCCGTTGCTTCTTTTCTTCAGCTTCCTGTCGCTTGCGTTCCTTTTCCTCTTCGGCCCGTTGTCGCTTTTCCTCCTTATCGGCCTCGGCCTGCAGTCTCTTGGCCTCCTTTTCGGCTGCAGCCTCGGCCTTTTTGGCCTCAGCTTCACGTTTGGATTCCAGCTTTTTCCATTCCTTTTGCACACCGCCAAAGTCCTTAAGTCGCTCTTGCCGCTCCTTGTCCGTTTCGGCTGGCTTGCCTTGGGCATCCAGATCGGTTTCATCCTCGTATCCATCTGGGGGCAGGGCGTTCCAATGGGGATTGTGGTAGAAGCTGCTATTGCCGTCACCAAAGTAAAACGGCTTTGAGCGCTTGTACATGTGGGGCCAGAACTTGAATTCAGGTCGCTCATCCTCATGATGCGAGGTGAACACAAGTACCGTCAATATGGCAACCAGCGGGAGTACGCCCATGAACGTCACCTTCTTCCAGAAGTTGGCATGATCACTCGAGGGTTCTGTATATTTTTTATATTATTTAAAATTTCTTGACATATTTTTTTGGACTGTCTTACCTTTGCGCGGACACGGCGGACACGGGGGACCCTTGGGAGGGGTTTCTGCTTTCTTACTTTGGCACTTGGCACCCCCGGAAATGGAAGTCTCGTCCTTCTTGGCCTTACTTTCTTTATTCGTGTCCCCTAAAATATGTAAATTTACCATTTGCCTTAAATCTGACTTTTTTCTTTAATTTTTTACCATCTTTTTTGCACTTATCAGACATGAATCGAGAATTCACATTGGAAACTTTAGGAATTATTCTGTACGGCAAACGCAAACATTTCGCAACGCTTAATAACTGCAGCATTATATTAGCGCAAACGCGGCAAATTTGGAACATTCGAGGGTGTAAAAATTTAAAGAAATCTAGTTATGAACTTAAATCTGTACATACGAATGAATTTGAGCAGGTATCACAAAGTAAAAGGCATAGCTACTACTGACTACATTTCTTTTGTTGAGTTTGAATTTTAAACAAATAAAAATTCACATTTAAACAGCGCGCTGAGCTATCGAAATCGACTATCGATATCGGCTTTTGATTAAAATACTCATAAGGGTAAATGTTAAACTAACAGTTTGACAACATGTATCTGTAAGAGTTTACAGTACGAGCAGCAAATTTAACAGCACTGTTAATATAACATTTATTTATTTAATACCCTAATTTAATTTGAAATATTGAAAACAAGACTCTGTCTGACTTTAATACCTACTTTTTTCCAGATTCTTAATATAGCAATAGGAGTTAGTGCAAAGCTTATATATGCAAGGAAAATGGCAGACATTTAATTTGTTTAATTGTGTTTTATAATAAATCGAATATGCTTTGCTGTATGCAGAGTATATTGCTACTTAACATCTCGCCTTTAGAGCTGTTGTTATTAACAGTCTGTTTGGATTTCTTGCTAACAGATGTTAGTCGGACGCCGTCGAGGAAACATTAGAAGAAGAGGAAGCATTTATTTGCATTTGTTGTTTGAAAAAGTTGTTAAACATAAATTGACGGTAATTTGTAATAACTCTGCGTTATTTCGATAAATCGCGTGTGAAAATCGAGCAGATTTAAAATGAAGGTTTGCTGCATTGGCGCTGGTTATGTTGGCGGTCCGACATGTGCGGTAATGGCATTAAAGTGTCCGGATATTACCATAACGCTGGTCGATAAAAGTGCCGAAAGAATTGCACAGTGGAACTCGGAGAAATTGCCCATTTACGAGGTTAGTTTAAATTACTTGCTGTTTTGTTTTTGTATCTCAACAATTGGTCAAAGCGGGCGGATGATCGAGTGTTTTCGTGAGTGTGTGCACGCATACATACGTACATGTATGCATTTCAAACTTGTGCGTATGTGTGTGTGTGTGTAGATCTATGGTTCGTGCTGAATAAAAAAAAGAATAGACTTGAAATCCTAAACAAACAACACATCAATCAGAGGTGCAGATACGAATGGGCACAGGCCAGAATACTGAATATACTTTTGTGAATACGTCGATGAACTCCTCCTCCTCATGCTCATGCTCATGTTTCAAGTGAGCCAACGTCTCGTGCCCTTTTCCTTCTCTCCCCTGTCTCTGTCTCTCTGCCCAGCAATTCAAACCAGTTCCCAATCCAGCGACTGTTTGAAACTGATTTGTATACCACACGCACCTCTTGCCTCTCTTTCGCTGCGTGATGGCGACGAACTCTTCAATATGATCAAGTACATCACAGTCACAGTCCCAGTCACAATTCCATTTATAATCGCAGGTGCTTGACGCAATTACAGCCCACAACAAGGTCAATGGTCATCCTAACTAAAAGTGAAGCCCAATGCAAATACAACGTTCGTTAGTCATTCATAAACAATACACAATACACAATACATACACACACACGTGCGTGTTTATTGAGTGCCAAAAGATCTACACTGTGCAGCAAAATTGTGCACTTTTTGCGAATTAGAGCAGTTTAAAAATCAGACAAACTTATCTTAACTTAAAAGCTACACTGTGCAACCAAATTGAGGATTTAATAGGGTTTGAATCAGTTTAAAAATATGCCAAAAATTGATAGCAAATTTTATAATGATTTGATCAGTTTAGAAATCTGTCAAATTTCTCGCATTTTTCTAACAACTCGGAAACATGTTCTATTTGTTGACGCATTTCCGTCTTTTATGATACAGTAGTTAACACGTTTCCGTCCGCGCCCTCATGCGACAAACCCAATCCTTATCAGCCGCTGGCCCGGGCCGGCCACATTACGTCTTGTGAGCCAGATAAGCAATGCCACAGCCACAATACGTGTTGCTATCAGCCGGAGCTGGATAATGACAAAAATGCGACTGTATTGGTAGGTTGGCACAATTCCAGGAAACCTCAAGATTGTTAGATCGCAACTTATCGAAACTTGGGTAAATCCAAAATAAAAACACGCCAATATTATTGAGAACGAAAAAACTGAATTTTTGGTGCAACTTTTAGTTAGACAACTAAAGTAAACAATTAATTTTTTCCCATTAAACAACTATCTTAGAGTACGAGTATTATCTGTTGATTAGGCCAAGGCACAATTGAAATTTAATTATTCATTTATCGCCGTTTATCTCGTCTGCGATTGCATCACTCGTTTCTTGGCAATGCAATAAGTGTTATTAAAAATAAATAAACAATACAAAAAAACTAGTCAGATAGAGGAATAGGTTATGCTGGCCAATGTCAATTGTTAATTAACTTGTTTCTGTTCATGTCCACATGTTTGTCCAAGTGCCCGTCTACTGTTTTTTTTTGTTTTGTTTCTGTCAACTTACGTATATTGCAATTGCTTTTTCTGTTCTTTTCTGCTTATCAAGTGGAGACACAACTCATTTCATTTACATTTACATTACATTTACATTTTTCAAATGGAGTTTCTTTTTGTCAAGTGCTCTGGCAATTTCTCTGGAATTTGTTTTTAGGGTCTTTACAAATAAATGGAACTGATTTCGCTTTTTCAGCGATTTTGTTGTTATTGCGAAATCTTTTCCAAATAAACATTGCCATTAACGCCTTCCTGCCACCTATTCAGTTTGTCTTCTATTTTTATTATTTGTTTATTATTTTAAACGCAAACAAGTTCAACGACCTCAAAATCTGTGTAGAATGCAAATAATTTGAGCTAATAAATATAGATATCTTTTTTGTAAAGACATAATTTGACGTTATAGTTAGAAAAACTTCTGCCTCTATGATCTTAAATTGGAAAATATCATTAACAAAAAAAAAACTGGTTCAGCTAACGGCAATATTTAAATTTGTTAAATAACATACAGTCAGTCGAGTAATTTTTTTAACGTACAGTGTGACTAGAAGTTGACTTGAGAAGAATAAAGTTGTATACTTACGTTTTTATTTTTCAAATAGTAAATAAGTCTTGCTAAATTGTTTTTTAACTTGCAAATAAAATTAACGAATTTTTAAATATTTCCAAACAGTAACATGATTAACTGTATTTGAATTTTATTTGAAAACACTTTTAAAACAGAATGAATTCATTATATCTTTTCCTAACTTGTTCCAAGAATATAATAAAATTGAAAAAAATCATAAGAATTATTTTTTTTTAAATAAAATATGGTATTGTTTTACCTAGTCTAAACAATTACTTGACTAACTGTATGTACAACATAATCCAATTATGTAACTTAAGCTAAAATCCATACACTTCTTTTCTGTCCCGCAGCCCGGCCTCGATGAGGTGGTTAAGAAGTGTCGCAACGTGAACTTGTTCTTCTCCACGGACATAACGACGGCCATCAAAGATGCGGATCTGATCTTCATATCGGTGAATACGCCCACGAAGACCTGCGGCAGTGGCAAGGGTAAGTTCTATAGAAACCCCATGCATATGCAAATGTTGTATTATATTAGCCCAATTTTATTTTTAGGTCGTGCTGCGGATCTGAAATATGTTGAGAGTGCGGCGCGAATGATTGCCGAGATTGCACAGTCCAACAAGATTGTGGTTGAGAAGAGCACGGTGCCGGTTCGTGCCGCGGAGAGCATTATGCATATATTGCGGGCAAACCAAAAGCCTGGCATCCATTATGACATACTGTCCAATCCGGAATTCTTGGCCGAGGGCACGGCCATCAACGATTTGCTGAATGCGGATCGTGTTTTAATTGGCGGCGAGGAGACGCCGGAGGGACATCAGGCTGTGGAGAAGCTGTCGTGGATCTATGAGCACTGGATACCCAAAAAGAACATACTCACCACGAATACGTGGAGCAGTGAGCTGTCCAAGCTGGCAGCCAATGCATTCCTCGCGCAGCGCATCTCCAGCATCAACTCGTTGTCCGCGGTGTGCGAAGCAACCGGCGCGGATGTCTCCGAGGTGGCTCGGGCCGTGGGTCTGGACTCACGCATCGGCTCCAAGTTCCTGCAGGCCTCGGTGGGCTTTGGCGGCAGCTGTTTCCAAAAGGATATACTCAATCTGATCTACATATGCGAGAACTTGAATCTGCCCGAGGTGGCTGCCTACTGGCAGCAGGTGATCGACATGAACGACTATCAGAAGCGTCGCTTCTCGCAGAAAATCATCGAGAGCCTGTTCAACACGGTGTCCGACAAACGTATTGCCATCCTGGGCTTTGCCTTCAAGAAGAACACTGGAGATACCCGCGAGACGGCGGCAATTACCGTGTGCCAGACGTTGCTGGAGGAAGGCGCTAAGCTGGACATCTATGACCCGAAAGTGGAGCCGGAGCAAATCATTGATGATCTAACGCATCCCAGCGTAACGGAATCTCCCGAGAACGTCAAGAAGGCGGTTCAAATACACAGTGATCCCTACAGTGCTGTACGTGCCACTCATGCCCTTGTTATCTGCACGGAATGGGATGAATTTGTGGATCTGGACTACAAGCGCATCTATCAGTCCATGATGAAGCCTGCCTATATCTTTGACGGACGCAAAATTCTCGATCACGAGCGACTGCTGCAGATTGGCTTCCATGTCCAGACCATTGGCAAGAAGTATCAACGCGCCGGACTCCTGAGATCGTGGGGCATTGTGCCACAGCTGTAATTGTGCCCAGATGTGTGGTGGCAATAAGACTTAAAAGTGTCAACAATTTCCAGTATTTACGAGACTACGATTGTAAATATGCGTTTGTTTTTTTGTATAAATAGTTCAAGTACGAGTATTTCGCTAGATATACGCCTAAGTATTCCTATTTCTATTCCTACCATACAACCAAATGTCGTTCCAGTTGCAATATAAATATTTAACGTAGCCGTTGCAAACGGACACCCGCAATTCGATCACTACAGAATTTCCACTTCTGTACGATTTTTGTACGCTAATCATTAAACAAGCATTTACACGAGCATGTAAATTTTTATAAAATAAACAACAATCATTCAGAAAATTATGCATTTTATGAATTTTAAAATGGTATTCTCTTAACAATCTGACGATACCAAAGGTATGAAGTTGCTGCTGATAAACTGAACCAGGTAATCAAATACGACAGATGATCATTGTGAAGTGTGACCCGCGTCTGTCCACCTACTGGACTATTTTGAACGCCTTTGGGATCGTAAACGGCATCGAGGAAGACAGCAGCGGCTTTGGTATCTGCACACATCCTGGGCAAATCGCGATACAGATAGACCTGGCCATCCTTGTGGTCCGGCGTAAACTGCGGACGGTTCTCACCCTTGCGCACAACGGCAGTCAGCTCCACTTCCTTCTTGATCTGACCCGGGGCACGCGTCTGCGGGTCAACGTGTTTCCGCGAGACCCAACCACGATTCACAAGCACAATGTCGCTGTGGAAATACGGAGATAATTAATATACAACTCGATGGTTAATATCTACGACGCACTCTCTGTCCGCCAGTTTGAATGGTGTCACAATGAGATAGCCATTGCCAGAGTCCCGCTGGGAGAACAGTCCGCCTTGGGTCTCCACCCCATCGGGTCGGATGAGGGAACGCGGACCCATCCGCATTTCCTTGTCGTGAAGGAAGTGACCACGCAACTTGACTAAGCGATACTCCATTTCAGATAGCTCGCTTAAGCTACAGTAAATATAAACATAATAAGGAATAAAGCAATCTCTTTTTTCACCTTCTCTTTTCTTACTCCTCGGGTAGCTCCACAGGTGCCGTATGGAGTTGCTTATGTAAATCTTTAATTAGCTGCTCTTTCCAGATTTTACGCTTCACCTGCCAACAGCCCAGGCCAAATGTGGTCGCTGGTATGAGCTGCAATCAACAGTACAACAGTCAGTAAATAGAATTGTGCGTGTATACGAATTCAACTCACAAGTAGAAACCAACCCAGTGCCGTGATTTTATCCTTGTCCTTCGCGCCAATCTTCATGCTCGTTGTAAAGTCAATTTTTGTTTGTTGTTGTTGCGCCTGTTGTGTCATCTTTGTTCTGAACTGCAGACTGATCCTGGGGCTTCTACTTGCGCCAGCCGGCACTCGTTGCAGTACACAGATTTGTTTCCACACTTGAGCATTGATTCGCAGCATTATTGTTATTTGTTATTTGTTTTTATATAAATTTTCACCTAGCCGGTAACGATTTCAATCAGCTGTTGGGCAACTACTAATGATGAGCGAGCGAGCGCATTGTCACTCACTCTCTCTCTCTCTCTCTCTAACTACAGCAATAACCCAATCTTTACATATTCTGTAATGTATATAACATTTCTGTTAATTGAGGCGCAATTCTGTTACATCAGCTGATTTGTCAGCGGCATCGTAATTAGTTCCCAAGTTGGCAGCACCGTCAGCATTTTGTAACAAACATTTTTTAATTTAAACAAATTAAATTCGTTTAAAATAAAGCATGTTGTGCACACGCGCAGCAGCTAGGCTGGCTAACGGCTTAACCACAGCAGCACGGGTAAGTGGATAAATCACAGCATGGTGTATATGAATACACAGACTTTGCTGCAACTGCAATTGCCAATGTCTTATATAAACCACACACTGTTTTTATCCCGCAGGTGAATCAACACACATACAAACATCATGTGGTGGCGGCTGTGGCAGCGAGAATTCCCGAACAATGCAGACTCTGCTCGACAGGATCTGTGCTGGACAGTGCGGGCAAGACAGCAAAGCCAGCTGCCGAGGATGGCGGCATAATAAAGCGTGTTCTCACAAAAGTCGGATTCACGCCCAACACAAAAGCCGTAAGGAATATATGAATCAAATACAGTAAAAGGGGAATCATTAACAATTTATCTCTTGCAGCGCCTCAAGGTAACCAGCCATCTACTGTACGAGAGTGTCGCGGATAAGATCAACTATGTGGCATTCTTTCGAGATTTTAATCTGCCGAATACGTTTAACTCCTGGTTTCTGGTGACTGAACTGCATGTTTGGCTCTTGTTGATGCGCTCCATGGCCGAAGGATCAGAAACCGGCGAGGATGGACGCTTTTTGCGCAACTGTATAGTTGAGGCCATGTGGGGTGATGTTAATACCCGCGCCAAAAAGTTGGGGGTAAGTGTTGACTGTGGCTTGAAGAACTATTCCTAATATCAGCTGTTCTTCCAGGCCAATAATCCCTCCCGAACGAGGCAGCAAATAGAAACGCTCTCGGAACAATTTCAAGCGGCGCTCATCGCCTACGACGAGGGCATCATGTCGGACGATCGAGTTCTAGCCTGTGCCCTGTGGCGTCGCTTCTTCGAGATGGAGTGCGATGATTATACCCAAATCGAGCGACTTGTCAAGTATGTACGCAAGCAGACGGTCATGCTGGATGGCTTGACTCGCGAGGAGTTCATAACGAAGCCCAGGATTGCTTGGCATGACCTGGACAAGTGCAAAGTAGATGCATAGAAAATGTTCTTTTAAGTTTGTTTATTAAAATCAAATTATATACAAATTGTTAGTTTACTGAGCTCTAAATTACAAGATCGTCGATGGGCTCGTCAACCAGAGCACGCAGCTGACACTTGAGCACAAAGGCCATGATGCGTCGCTCCGCCAGCCTTTTGGGATTGCCCTTGAGTTGCCTGAGAACTCTGTCCATTTTGATATAATCGTTTGCCGGCGATGCGAGCAACTCGGCCATTTCTGTTTCCGCTGCGGAAGGCGGAGCTCCTGGGGATTCTGTCTGGATTTTGGTCTGTTCGTCGTCTTCATAAATGATTTCTTCTTGTAGAATTTGATCATTGGATTCAATAATTTCCTCAATAACGAAAGTGCTGTCGGCATGCTGTTCAATTTCACTGACATGCATTACCACACAGTCATTGTAAGACTGCCACGCATCCTGATCCACCCTGGGCTGGGATTGCACTTGTGGCGGACACTGTGTGCTCGACTGGACCTTGGATCGCACTTGTGCTTCGGATAAAAATCGCAGACGCTCAAAGTATGGCCATGTTGAGCCCTCAGGTCGACGAGACTCCTTTCGATATTGGTAGTGCAGATTGTTCCAACGCATTAGGCAGAAGTCCACTGAAAAGTAGTTCATCGTAAATAATGTTCAGTTTGGGGGGAATCACAGGAAATTACCATCGCAATCCATTATCTCTGCTATTTTCGACCAGATCTCGTTTTTGGCCTTCATCAGATCATAGTTGGAAAGTCCCGATTGCCGTTTATACAGCAAAGTATTTGGCTCTACATGGTCAATTAGCTTGAAATCAAATGGACGATTTTTCTTGTAACTAGTGCGCATCTTTATTTTATTGAATTGTTTGGCACATATGCTACGATGACACTTCCTAGTACATGAAGCAATAACATAGGAGGTCTCGTCGGCTGCCGAATCGTTCGGGTTTTAGGTCGTTATCGTTCAGTGCGTGCTTGCTTTGTTATTGCTATTGCTTTGCTTTGCAATTTTCGTTTCACTCACTACGCTGAGCCCTTTCACTCGCACTTATTATTAGTATAGATAACATCCTACTTTTTGCCGACGGGACCTCCTTATGTTATTGCTTCATGTCCAAATAGAAATTGTGTCGTTTCGTTCTGAAAAAATTCAAATGAACGACTCAACTTATTTAGCAAATTGAACTAAAAAAAAAAGGTGGCAGCCTCTGGGCCCCATTTTTCGCACTTTCAAAAGTGAGCGTTTTTCGCGACATAAAAATTAACTTTTTCAATTTTGAAGCTAGCATTTTGAAAATTTTACCAGAATTTTTGTTGAAATTTTCTCGAATTTACAATTTTCTTATGTTTTGGTGTTTTTACTCACTTCGCAACGCGCAGAGCGAAATGCACCAAACCAATTTTAGATTGAATTTAATTATTTTACAAAATTTTGTATTTTGTTGTTTTTTGGAAATTGTTTTTATCTAATTTTTAACTGATTTTTGAAAATTTCATTTCAAATTTTGTGCGCAAAGCGATTATATGTACTCGATTAACCTTAACAGGATGTTTACATTACATCGATTAACGTTAACAGTAACAGAATTTTAAGTTTGTGAATGGCAAAAGCAGCATTCGCAAGTATTCTCAACGATTTCGATAACTAGCAACCTGACGAGAGCAACAAAACCTGGAAAATTTTTAGGTGAAGTGAAAATTGCAAAAAAAAAGTGAAAAAAAGTATAATATTTGGAAAACTATTGTGCAATTTACTTAGTGGAACAATGAATATGTAAGTAATATCAGTTTTTTATTGGGGTCGTCATATTTAATGGGCATTTTATTAAATTACCTTCATGTGAGGGAGATGGGGAGAAAAGTTTTTTCTCGAACTCTGGCGAAAAATCGATAATTCAAGATGGCTGAGAGAGTAGCAATTGAAAATCACATCGAAAAGTAGAAATTAACGTTTAGAACTGCTTTTGATGTTCAAAATTATAATTCATGGCGCACAACGCTCGTTCCAGGTATAACAGTCAGGTATATCGTTCTATGGGAGATGCCCCAGCCGGAGGAATGCCCATCAATCGCATGGGCGCAGGCGGCGGATCGGGCATGTTTCAGCGTAATCGGTCCGCGCCATATGTTCGCGGCGGACCCGGTGGCGGCGCTGGAGGATTTAACGGTGGCCGCATGAATGGTGGCCCAGGAGCACGCAATGACCGCGACGGCGGCGGCTTTGGTGGTCAGAACAACAACAATCGCACGTCGACTCATGGCGCTCATTTGCCGACAATTGTTTGGTCAGAAGTGTCGCTCACTCCATTCCGCAAGAATTTCTATAAGCCATGTGATTCTGTGTTGGCTCGCACCCAAGTCGAAACAGAAGGCTTTTTGTCCAGCAACGAGATCACGATTAAGGGCAACGAGGTGCCCACTCCCAGTATCGAGTTCGAAGAGGGCGGCTTTCCCGACTATGTTATGAATGAGATACGCAAGCAGGGATTCACGAAGCCCACAGCCATTCAGGCTCAGGGTATGCCCATCGCTTTAAGCGGACGTGATCTTGTGGCTGTGGCTCAGACAGGCTCGGGCAAGACCCTGGCCTATGTACTTCCGGCTGTGGTGCACATTAATAATCAGCCGAGCTTGGAGCGCGGAGATGGACCCATTGCCTTGGTGTTGGCCCCCACACGTGAGCTGGCCCAGCAGATACAGCAGGTGGCCATTGAATTTGGCTCGAATACGCAGGTGCGCAATACGTGCATTTTTGGCGGTGCCCCTAAAGGTCAGCAGGCCCGTGACCTGGAGCGAGGTGTTGAAATTGTTATAGCTACACCGGGACGCCTCATTGATTTCTTGGAGCGAGGAACAACCTCGCTGAAACGCTGCACCTACTTGGTGCTGGACGAGGCCGATCGTATGCTGGATATGGGCTTTGAGCCTCAAATTCGCAAGATAATGCAACAGATTCGTCCCGATCGCCAGGTGCTCATGTGGTCCGCCACCTGGCCAAAGGAAGTTCGTCAGCTTGCTGAGGAATTCCTAAACAATTACATCCAGGTCAACATTGGTTCACTCTCGCTGAGTGCCAATCACAATATACTCCAGATCGTTGATGTCTGCGATGAGTCGGAGAAGATAGTCAAGCTGATCCAGTTGCTGACACAAATCTCTAGCGAGAACGAGACCAAGACCATCATATTTGTAGAGACCAAGAAGCGTGTGGATGAGATAACGCGTAATATATCCCGTCAGGGTTGGCGCGCATGTGCCATCCATGGCGACAAGTCGCAGCAGGAGCGTGACTTTGTTCTGTCCAGTTTCCGCAACGGACGGCACTCCATACTGGTGGCCACCGATGTGGCCGCTCGCGGATTGGGTGAGTTTTTCGTAGCATTTGCGCTTGCAGTTGGCTAAACAGCTGCGCTGTTGTCTTTTTTCGATGCGCTCCATAACCAATAACCAAGCAAGTGTTGCTGTGGATCAACAACATGCCCAAAGGCCAAAATGCCAAAGTGCCAAATGGTTTCTTTCATTATTTGATTCGTCGTCGTCGTCGTCTCTGGCAGCGACCGTCAGCGATGAATCGGCCAAACACCGACCAGCCTTTCTCTCTTCTCTTTTTTCCACTTACTCGCTTCACCTTCACTCTCTGACTTAATTGCTTCTCTCTCTCTCTCTCTCACCGTTTCTAAGTGAGACTCACTTGACCGTTGCGAATTTACAGGTTAAGTTATGCATTGCATGTCTAACCGTTCTCCCATCTTCTAAAGCTTCCGCACGGGGAAGCAAACAAATTTCTGTTGATTTTACTTTACAATTTTTTGTTCCACTTTTTTTTATATTTATTTTTTCTTTAAAACTTTTTTTTTTGCTATTCTTATAAACAAAAGAAAAGTATTTGAAAATGGTGTGGTCGAAATAATGAGGGGAATGTGTTCTCCATGCATTTTGCTGGTTATATGAAGTTCTTTATTCTTTGTATATATACATCTATGTATGTATCGTTGTACTTTTAGTTTGTTGGCCTTCTTTCTATATACATACATACTATATACATATGTTAGTCTTTAGTTGTGCCTCGTCAAATCACATTTGAGTAAACTAACGTACCATATGCAATTTGTTGTCAGTCAAGGAGTCAATGGCTTAGCAAAATCCGATTAATATATTCAATAATAATAATGCTTGAACAATCTGAAGATCGATTTAAAAGTTGTCCAGTAACGACTTTAAATGGTTTGCCAACTGGTGGAACATTTTTTTTAAACTAATTGTATTTTTTTCTAATATTTTTTTTATCTATAAAATTCGGTAAAAAAGATATTTAAATCGTGATATGCATTTTGCGGCCAAGAAGTTTTTGACTGATGCTTATTATATTATCCGTAGCTTATTTGTATTTATTATAAAAGTATTATGTATTTATATCGTATATTACGTCGATCCTATATGTATAAAACCTAAATTTGTGTGTGAACAAAAATATCATCAGCACTTTTTGAAATGGACTTCGATTTTTACATGGCAAAAGTAAACAAAAAAAAGAAAATGATAGAAATGAAATGAATACAAAAACAAAGCAAAGCAAAAGTTAAATGTTAAAAAAGTTGTATACACAAAGCAGAAAAAAAAAAAGAAAAAAAGTTTAAGCTTTATATACTTACAAGGTGAGGGTTGAATTCTTAAGTTTTTAGCAACGCGGAACTCTCATCACTTAAGCTCCGCGGCTCCAGGCTCAACAACAACAACAACAGACATCTACAACAATTTAAAACCAACAACAACAACAACCAATTAAAGACAACCGCAACAACAACAGAGCTGTAACAACATTATTTACGTAAGCCCTATCTAATATAATCATAATTCGCACACGGGGTAAGTACTAGGATAATTTTGATCCAACTCTCTCGCCCACTCTCTCTCCGACTCACCAACCACTCTTCACTTTGATTCTTCATAACAACTTTGATTTATTCTGACCACCTCATCCTACGATCCCCGAACAATAAATCCAATCCCACCGATTTTAATTATATCCTAGCACCTGCTCCAAATCATAACATTATTATTATATAATCTACATCTTAAGTTTAATCAAGCCGTCTCTTGTATGCATTAAGCTTAAAAGTATATATACATATATTTAATATATACTTGTAAACGAAAGATTTGTGTATTTTAAAAAGCATAAGAATGACAAACACAAAGGTCGAGGTCCACATTTCTGCAGTATAGAAAAAACATATATCTGTTTGCCAAAGATGTATAGTTGTTAATATACGCTAAATAGTATTGATGGCGAAATTTTTGTTCAAAGTACAAACTAAATTAAACAAAACAAAAAAAAACACAAAACTAAAAAAAATCTTATTAATTAATATTAAAATAAACGAAAAAAAAATATTAAAAAAACGATATCAAATGAATCAAGTGCTTATTTAAGTTTAGCAAATATTCAATCAAAAACCAAATAATTATTAAACACACACATAAGTTTCTGTTTTTGTTTATAGTTCTTGATAATATGTATTGATAAATGTACAATTGCGAGAATCGTTTTAACATATTGACAACTTCTTCAATTTTCCAATCAAATTCAAATCAAACAGACGTTGACGATGTCAAGTTTGTGATCAATTATGATTATCCTTCGAACTCGGAGGACTATGTGCACCGCATCGGACGTACCGGTCGCTCCAACAACACGGGCACGGCATACACCTTGTTCACCCACTCGAATGCCAACAAGGCCAATGATTTGATCCAGGTGCTGCGCGAGGCTCATCAGGTGAGAAGGAGAGAAAATCCCATTTTGTTGAAAGAGATTTTATATTTTGGAATGCGCTTATTTACTTTGTTATCTGTCTTCTTCTCGTTACGTTTAGACCATTAATCCCAAGCTGATGAGCATGGCCGCAAGTGGTGGTTATCAGAAGCGCGGTGGAATGGGCTATCGGGGCAATGGTGGCGGCTATCAGGGACGCAATCCACAGATGGGCGGTGGCAACAACTATCGCAACAACCAGAACAACAACAATATGCATCGCAATGGAAATGGCAACAACAGTGGCTACCAAGCAGGTGGTCCACCACGTTACGATCAGAAGCCGTCACGCAACTCGCCGCCTGCCCAGGCAGCCGGCTATCGTCCACCAGGCGGTGGCTATCAACAACAGCAGCAGCAGCAACAGGCACAACAACCCAATGGTGTGCAGTACTCGCGTTTCAATCCAAATGCCGCTTGCTTTGAGCCAAAAACTCAGGCGCCAACTGGACAGCAACATCAGCCACAACATATGGCCGCAGCTCAAGCAGCAGCCGCAAATGCAGCAGCCGCTGCAGCTGGCTATGGCTATGGTGTCGAACAAAAACGATCTCGCTTTGCCTTGAACTTTAATATGCCACCGCCGCCGCTGCCCCAGCAGCAGCAGCAACAGCAGCAGCCACAACAACCACATCAGCAACAAGCACAGCAGGTGGCAGGTGGCGCAACAGCAGCGATGCCACAAG
Source organism: Drosophila subquinaria (assembly GCA_037043405.1). Classification (NCBI taxonomy): domain Eukaryota; kingdom Metazoa; phylum Arthropoda; class Insecta; order Diptera; family Drosophilidae; genus Drosophila; species Drosophila subquinaria. Next base: position 78,099 of record JBAMBL010001093.1, on the reverse strand, counting down.
CACAGGCCTACGGACAATATTCAAGCATGTCCAGCAGTATGGCGACAGTATCCTTGAACGGAGGCGCTCCCAGCATACCAGCCAGTGCATATCGTGCACCATATGCGATGCCGTATGTGATGCCGCCACCACCATTGCCCGTACAAAACTAAGACAGTAAACGCCAAATTGTATGAGCTTAAATTGTAGGACCTCAGTATTTAGTAGGTCCAAGGTTTTTGCTCTATTGTAATTTCCTTTCCTACTCACAGACACCATACACATAAACACACTCACACACAATCATACGCACTAACATACAGAAAAGAAAAACACACACACACACAAGAGTAAACTTACGTGCTAAAATGACACGCTGAGGTCCCAGACTTGTGTAGATCTCCTCCGCCCACATGTTAGCAATATAATATGGTTTATATTGGAATCAAATACGCTTACTATTTGATAAATCCCTCTTTCTTGTTTAAATAATAATAATAATCAAACAACTTCAACAACATACGACACGTAGTTGCTAGGCTAGGCTATGGCTTAGTCCAAAACAAGGGCATTCATTCAGAGGCCCGCTCACTGTTGGCATTTAGTTTCCATACCCCGAGCGTATTTGATTTCTGTAATTATTCTCGAATATTCAATTCTATATCAATGTGCAAAATTACTTATTTGCAATGCTCCAAATCATAACAAAATAACAATACGACACGGACACCACAGACAAAACAAATGTCAATTTATTAGAATCAAATGAATATTAAACCATATTATGTAACTAGTCTAATTAATTGCTTAGCTGGAACATACACAACAACTACCACAACTTCAACATCAACAACAATAAACAAAATAATTAATGAAATGAATGTACAATTCCATTTAATGTAAACATATGAATTGATTTACAAACTATGAATAAAGGAATTAATTAGACGTGCTTCAATACTTCTTTTAAATTTAAAATAAATATAAATGGAATGGAGTTTATTTTAATTTTATATTTACCAGCCTTAAATACATACTGCAGTGTAAATAATTATAATTTAATACCTGTAAATCTTTTGTTTAAACTTTATCACCTGTAATTGAATTTATTAAAAAAGCAATGGATTTTCTAAACTTAATTGATTTGCTTTTATTTTCATTTTTAAATATATTTTATATAAGAAAAAACTATTATACATCCAAAATTATCATAATAATAAATAGAACTAAAGTATACAAATATTACTAGACAGCATCGTTCCCATGATCAATTCAATCATTATTATCCGTCCATAAAGCATCTCATGCATCATCTCATTCCTACATGCATAGATCTTTCTAGCTTCAACATTACTCGTATAACACTTTGGTTCAAAACTTGTTTAGCTCACACATTTTACAGAAATAATTTTCAAAATTACACGATGAATAATGATATTATGACTAACAAAATTGTGAGAGAATGTAGAAGTCATTTTTGTTTACTTGTTTTAGTTTTTGTTCTTGTTTTGTTGGGGGTGGTTGTTAATTTCTCTTGCATATACATATATATATATTTAATGTTATACTCGATCCTAAAACTATTTGTCTGGCGCATTCTAGTCCGTCCATCTTCAATCTTTCGCTCTTTGGCTGTCGGTTGATTACATATTCGACTTTAATATGTAGTTATAATGCATTTAATTTGTTGCTTCGCAAAGCTTTTAGTAGTTGTAGTAGTTTTACTTGTTTTTCTCTCTTTGCTCTTCCTTTTGTTGTTGTTGCTGTTATAAATTGTCGTATTGGGGTTTCTACCCCTTGGAAGGGGGGCGAGGATTGAAACATTGAGTGCAGTTTTACAATTTCTTATCGATTTTCTTCGCTTTTTTTTGGTTTTTTTTTGTTAGTTTTAATTTAATTTGTATTATATTTGTTTTTGTTAAATTTCGCTTAATTTTTCTTTGGCGCAGTTGACTTATTCTGTGTGTGTTTCTTGCATTGTTTTTGTTCTTTTGTTTTTATATATTTTTTACTTGTTACTTGTTTTGTTTTGCTACGGTTTTTGCTTGCTTTTTACATATATAGATATCACGAGAGTTCCTGCGAGAACTGCGTCTCCAGGGTGGGTCTAGTTCTAGTTGGATTCCGGTTGGGATTGCGTATCGGTGGTCCTGGGCTGCCATAGCCCGCCGCATACAGCTGCGGACACGAGTCTTTTATGAGTTCCTGCGTCTCCCGCAACTGCCGCTGCACTTGGGGCGCCAATCGCTGCACGCTTATGGCCGGCGGAAATTTATATTCCGTTGGCGGCGCCGTCTGTCAGTAATAGAAATAGATAGGGATTCTATTAGTTAATGTCACTTGGAATGTTCTGAGTATAAAACAAGTGGGAAAGGCTATAGTCGAGCTCCCGACTATAGGATACCCGTTACTTATTTTAATAAATTTAAAATATTTTTTATTGCATGCTTTTAGGCACTTACGTTGCTAAAAAACTTTAATCAGCCATTACCACCTTTCTATTTGTTCAATCTTGTTACGATTTGGTAGGATGATAGGTAATAATAGTAACTAACGTTAATTGGTAAGAAATTCCTAATATCTTGAAAAAATTTGAAACAAAATTGAACTGCGTGGGGGTTTTTCAGAGGTCCGTGTGCCAAATTTGATTGCTCTAGCTCTTAAAGTTTTTGAGATCTAGGCCCTCACACACGGACATGGCTAAATCGACTCGGCTGTTGATGCTGATCAAGAACATATGTATATACTTCATAGGGTCGGAGATGCTTCCTTCTCCCTGCTACATGCTTTGAAACGAACACATTATACCCTTTTTCTTATTTTTTAAGTAACGGGAATAACTAGTAATAATCAAGAGAAACCCAATAAACTATTGTATTGTCATACTATTTGAGTATGAGATTGTCTCCCGTTCTTACCTGCACAGAGTGCATGACATCGCCGTAGTAGGCGCCCGTTGGATGTGGAGGCTGCTGCTGCTGTAGCTGTTGTTGTTGCTGCTGCGACGACGTTTGTGGCTGCTGCAGCGACTGCAACGGTTGCTGATGACTTTGGCTGTGTGGAGCGGTTTGTGGTTCGTAAGATTCGGAGGCGATGGGAACTGAGGCCGCCGCTTGGGCAGCGATTTGGGGGGCAGTGCTCGGTGCGCCATAGTAGGACAGCTGCAAGGGTGCTCGTCCGGCTGTTGCGCCAGCGCCATTTAGGAAACCCGTTACGCCCGCCTGCATCAGCGGCGAATTGGCGGCAATGTACTGAACAGGAGCGCTGACTGGCGGTGCGGGTACGGCGCCATACAACAACCGCTTGGGGCTCACGCTTTGTTGCTTGGAGCCAGCGGGCAGCGTCAGTAGATGACCGCCATAGGCAGCCAGTTGTTGTTGTTGCTGCTGCTGCTGTTGATGTTGTTGCTGGTACATGACCAGTTGCTGTTGTTGCTGCTGCTGCTGCTGTTGCAGCTGGACGAGCTGTGCGGCCGCCGCTGCATTCGCATTGGACGTATTGACAAGATTGGCATCGAGCTGAGGTAACAGAATGAGCTGTTGTTGCTGGTAAAGATTTGCCGCTTGCTTTTGTTGTTGTTGTTGTTGTTGTTGCTGCTGCTGCTGTTGTTGCTGTCGCCCCGCCAAGACGTGTTGAGGTAGATACTCCGTCGGAGGCATCGTATTGCATGCCGCGGCAGATGGCTGCAGCAGATGACCACTGACACCGCCAGCTGCCCCTCTCGCCTTGAGCGGCGCCTGCACCACCTGCCGGATGGGCGTCGTCTGCAGCGAACGGCTGGCCGAGGAGCATATGGATGCGGTGAGGCTGGCGGACTCCCAATGCTGTACCAGCGCATTCAGTCGTGCCTCCTCCAAGGCAATTTCCGTCTCACTGGCTGAATCGTAGTCCGGACCCTGAATAAAAAATCAAAACACTTTAATTAAGTACTCCTTCCATTGATTAATTGTTCGCGTGCTTACCTCGTCGATCTTCTTGTCCAGCATGCGGAAGAAATTCTGTTGGCTTGATGAGATTTCTCTGCAAGGTGCAGGCAGTTTTAGTTGAATGGAGTTAGGGGGGGGTGGGGGTGTGCTGTGGAGCACACAGCGACATTGAGTGACTACTTACTGGCTCTGCAGCAGCGATAGATTCTTGGCACGCAGCAGCGACACGGCCACGTCCTCCTCGGTGTCCTGTATGTCCTTATTGCTTTGCTCCTCGCTCTCGTCATGCTTCTCGCGCTCACGTTGCTGCGCCTTCTCAGCATCCTCGATGTGGCCTTCGTCCTCGTCCGTCTCGGCATCTGAATCGGCTGCAGAGTAAGAGAAGGAGAGGGAGAGAGGGTGAGTGAGAGGGGAGTTTGTAACATATGTAAGAAATGTAACTAAGCAGCAAGTTTGGGAAGCAACTAGCAAACTTTAGTAATAAAATGCTGAAAGTGCTGTAAAATGTTTAGTTGCTGGCCATGAAATGTCCCGTAAAAGTCTTAGAAAAGTAGAACAACAATTACAGAATTGAGATAAAAAGCTTTTATATCATTTATAGATTTTTATCACTATCATTTATCATAAGATGATATCTGGCAACTCTTAAAAGTTGTTAAATAATAATATTTTTATTTATTTTATTGCTTTCGAATAATAGTTACGGATTATTTGATATATTTTTTAAATAAAATATAAAATTAAAGCTTTAGATTAAATTTTACTACGTCCCTTTTATATTCAAATTTAAAAATTTTGATTTTTTTTAAATATAAATTAAAATGATCTACATATTTTTAATAATGTTTGTTTTGGATTGATTTTATTTATTTGAATTATAGTGTACAATTTTAATCATCTACAGAATTTGGACAGTTACATTCATATTTCTCAGGCTATTGAAGTACAATAGTAGTTAAAATTATTTTAACAAAACAAACACCTGTCTTCCTTTTCATTTATTTCTGATTTGAAAATAACTTTACAATAAAAACGAATACATTTCTAGTAGTACTAGTACTAGAAACTTAAAAATTCTAAAATTTAATCGTACTCGAGTTTAATTAAAACGAGTTATGCATACTAATCCCAATTTAACATTCGCAACAAAATATGAATGAAAAACTTTATAATTAATCTAGCTGGTCCAAAAGAAGAAGAATACGAAGCAGAAGCGAGGATGACAAAGCTTAGGCCAATAGAATTTGGGTCGTTTATGGTACAATGGCGCCTTTGTGTATGCTACACTTTTGTTAACCCGTTTTGAACGCAGCTCAAACATTTACACACACACACACACACACAAAACATTCACGCATACATAAATAGAGGCAAGGCTCCCAAAGGGCCACACCCACTCAACTGTTACGCCCACTGCAACAACAAGTTGCCTTTTAGCAGTTAATTACACACGCACACACATACTCAGAAGCATACTGAAAATGGAAGAGAAAGGCTGCAAAAAGCAACAACAGCAACAACAACAAAAGGCCAAAAGGCTCTCGGGGAACAGCCAAAAGTTTGAAATGTAGGCTACGGCAACACTTTTATTTTTCATATTTTTAACATACAGTAAGTCACGTAATTTTTTTGACAACCTAAAAAATTCTTATTTTATATTGCAGAAAAAATAAATTTTCTTCAAATTGTTGTTATAATATTTTTGTTTATAATATTTTTCTTTTAACAAGTAGCAAATATGTAAAGTTTTACATTGTCAAATCAATTTCTTGACTACCTGTATAAAGTCAAACAGAGGCACACACACAGTCATGCCGTGTATACACTCCGCATATTTATAGTATGCAAGTTTGCAGGTTATAAGCCTAGGTCTACGTGTATTGTCAGGCGAATGCACGGCATAAGCCTCGCTGCTGACATATTAATCAATGATGTCCTCATTGTGAAAACAGGTGGGTTATACACACACACAAACACACGCATACATTCACACAAACACACAGCTGCAGGCAAATTGATGTCGTCATGCGTGTAAGCTTTTGTTACAATGTGTATGTATGCATGTGTCTAAGGCAAACAGAGACAACACACAGTGAAGACTCCTTTTGTAAAATACTGCCTGCTTACCATGTCCTCCTTTCTTGCCATTTGCTTTACTCTTCGATTTTCTGGGATATAAATGTATTTTGCTCTGTCCACAGCCCATTTTCTGACTGTGCGGCTGCTGCGACTGCGACGGCGACTGCGACTGTTGTTGACGGCGGCGCTGACGTTGACGTTGAGGTTGGCGTTCTGTGTTGTTTTTGTATGTTTTCAATTTTTTATTAATTTGTTGCTCGACACGTTCTGCGTAGTCTGCTGACGACCTGTCTCTATCTCTCTCTCTCTCTCTGTCTTTCGACGATTGCTTTACCTCTCTTTTATTTACGTTTTTGTCACACGTCTATGCTGCTTTTGTTTGCTTTCTTGTGTTTTATTAAATTTTCACTAATTTAACTATGTGTGTAAATTTAATTTATTTGATCTCCAGTGGTTGTTGCTGCTTCTGTTGCTGATATTATTATTGTTGTTGTTGTTGTGTACATTTCGAAATCAACAAACACAGCAACAACATCTGAAAGAATGGAACATTCCGCTTTGGCCACTTGTTCGAGAATTTCATTTGTCGACATTCACGATTGTTGTTGTTGTTGTTGCTGTCGTAGACGTTGTGCGTAAAACGCCCGCCCACCCACTACTTCCAGTTTAAACCAAACACATAAAGGCAAAAACTTTTAAAACGTAGCGGAAATTAACTTTTTACCTTGGAATGAACGACCGACCCACCGACATGCCGACCCCACAAAAGGCAACACGGAACCACCCAACAACAACACCCACTGACTGGCTGGCCAACCACTTGTTTCGTTCTGTGAGCTATAAATTCAATTTGCAGCGTCAATTTGTAAACATGCACGACACAGGACAGGACAGCACAGCACAGGGCAGCGCAAAAACCCATAAAAGGGTTTGGCCAGGGTTGCAATATTCATATGTAATTTCTCTCGTTGTTGTTTTTATGTGTGTTGCTGTCCCTGTCCCTGTTGTTGTTGTTTTGTTGTGGAGACGCGCGCGTTTTGCAGCTTTCAACACTCGCGTGCTTTGTTGTTTATTCTTGTTGTTGTTGCTAATTTAAACAAATAACAATAATAAGCACAACAAATAATGCAACAAAAACACTTGAATTTTATTCAATTATATTCTCACATAGCGGAGCCAGTGCGCTGACCAAAGCAGAGCGACAGCCTCTTTCTTTCTCGTTCACAGTTTTGCTTATAATAGACACACATACACACACACATGTATACACCGCATATACAAACATACAGCAGGCAGCAGGCTGTCGAATGAGGCAGGCAGCGAGGCGCCAAACAGCCGAACAATCGTTTAGAGAGCAAAGAGAGCAAGCTCCAGCGCTCGCCGCCTCTCTCTGTATTTTGCTGCTGCTGCTGCTTGCTCCTGTATGCGTTGAAGTGTACGTGTGTATGTGTGTGTGTCTGAGTGCGCGCTGCGTGCGAAATTGATTTTTCTATTTATAAAAAAAAATCAAAATATATCTGTATTTTCGTTTGTTGCGCGGCGCTTTTTTTTTTGTATATGGAATATTATTTTGGTTGCTGCTGCCAAAAACATAATTTATGTTTTATTTATGATTTTCGTTTCCCATTGGCATTTTTGATTTGCCCGTTTCGACGTTTTCTTCTGCGCGTTTTTATAGAAACTTGTTTGATTTATACGCAGCGCCACTTGGACACACACTCACTCGGCCGAGGCCACATTTCGATTTCAAGATTGAGATTCCGGAATCATTTGTTGTGCGGCACAGTTGCCGTGCAGCATTTACGGCTTACTTTTATTTACACATTTATTCTAAGACTAAAGGAACTTTTGCGCATCAGTTTTCATTTAATATTTACACTCGGTTCTTTCATTTTTATGGATTTTCTGCGGAAAACTCGCCGAAAAAGTTTTAGCTGCGACGCGACGCTTCTGTGTGGAATTTTGTATGCTGAAATTTATGCTGCCTGACACTCCTCTTTGTGTCACACAGCACTTTTGTGCTTTTCTCATTCGGCGCGTCCGACGCGCTTAGCGAGAGAGAGAGAGAGAGCACTTCCGAGAAGAGCGGAGCGCAGCTTACATACCAACACATGCGAGAAAACATCGTGAGAGCTTTTATGCTCAGCGTTACTCTCACTACCTATAGGGTGGGTTTTGGGCACTGCTTTCGGAATTTATGCTTTAACATCTTTACGGGTGGGGGTTTGTTTTCTTTAAAGCTTTGAACGCCATAAAGCATGCCTATGAATGAAAGCTGCCGTGAAAGTATTCCACAGCTTAAAGCTCATCCGAATTGCGCCCCTTGTACGTGCTAAAGCTTTGCATTTATAAATGTACAAAAGCTTGCAAGAGCTTTCAAAAACTTTTGAAGGTGGTTGGCAACACAATACGAAAATAAGTTCACATCAGTTTATTTTACAACCAACTACTTAAAGCTTTCTCGAGAGCAGATTCTGAAACTATTGCGAAAATCGAAGGCATCTTATGAACAGATAAAAAATCTTCCGCTGTCATGCTATGCCTCATTACTTTTCACAGTTTCAGCGTCCAGTGCGACGCTCTACTTCCGCTGCCGCCCACTGCCAAGAACTACCCCCGTATATTTTGGTAAAACTCCCCTTGCATGTATTATATGTTAAATATGGGACATGTTTGTGGATGCCATTATGCGAGCTGGCCATGTGAATTTATTGCATAATAATGAAGTGAGAAACGTTACAAATCAAAACACTCGACATCATCGAGATAAAGTTTTGCTGCGGGGTTTTTCTTTTCGCTCGTATTTTTTATCATTGTAATATTTTTGGGGCAGAAACATTCGCAATTCTTGTGCATTTGTCAGCCGCAACGGAATTGAAACGTTTGCGCTTTTATTGCCACGGACGTGTGTCGCCCATCCTGGCAGGGGGTGGGTTAGTTCCGAGGGGATGTCCTGAATGGTGGGAAAAAATATGATATTGATAACGGCAAACGGAAAGTAATATACAACAAATGCGAAACAATATCTTAACATTGATCTGGCTTTGACATAGGAACAAACTTTCCATGTTATCCTATCGATATATAAAAAATTACATTTTTGAATACATAGAACTGAAGTTTACAAATATGAAACTATGTAGAATAAATGTTCATTTTTGAATGTTATTGAGAATATTAAACCCAAAAAACTTATATTTATTTACATCTCATAATAGGCTTATTAAAATGAAAAATTAAACCCCCAAAAATATCTGAATAAATGAGAAAATCAAAAATACAAAAGATATTTGCAATCAATGTTGATTGTATTATTTTAAAAATAAGAGTTCTATTACATTTTTTTCTAACATATTCTTCAATAGTAATAATTCATAAGATTAATTTGTAATATTATACTACAGTTTTCCAACTGTAATAATAATAATTCAGTTAAAAAAGAGCTTTATTTTATATCTAAATTATGTGTATTCTCACCAATTAAAGGCAGGATTCAGTTATCCTTATTGACTACCACAAATCCAAATTTCTGCTACGAGTATCGACAATTTTGTGTGGGGATGTCAAAGGGTTGCATCCTCGTCGACTGGGAGCGGGAACGGGAACGGGATTTGCTGTCGTTGATTGTGGCAACATATGTTTCTGTCACATTGTTGGCGTGCAACAGTTTGGAGATGTTTCCCTGCAGGACAATAGACAGACAGACAGCCGTCATGTCTCGCTCTCTCAGTTGACTATAAAGCATTTAGGCAAATTTTCGCACTGCTTTTACTGGGAATCCCCATGTTCCCAAAATTGACAATAATTTGCATAAATTTCAACGATTTTCCGTTGTTACTCGTTGCTTTTCCGCTCTCCGTTTTGCCCTGTTTGCTGATTGGTTTTGCTGCTGGCCAGAAATCATCATCGTTGGTGTTCGATGTCGCTGTGTTGTTAAAATCTCAGCAAAACGATTGCGACTATCATGAAAGTGGGCGTGCCGTACGCTCGCCCGCCCGCCACGTGACCGCACGCGTTGCGTTGCGTTGAATTTAACACGCGCGAAGTGGCGGCCCCTGGGACAACGAGGATCAGGCTTTGGCTCTGGCTCTGACTTGGGCGCTGACTTTAATTTAACTGGGGTGCGGTCGAGGATAGATTTTTTTAAACTTTTTTGTTGGTGTTGTCGTCGTCGTCGTCGGCGTCGGCGTCAACGAGAACGCGTGCAGCCAATAAGTCCTGAAGTCCTTCATCACTTCCGCTTCAGTTCAGTTCCGTGATTTTGCACAAATAATGTTTTGATTGCGTGGCAGCGTGACGTGTAATTATTATCGCCGCACACCATCGACAACAACAACAGCAACAGCAACAAAGCACAAATAAAAGAAGTAGGCTGAAGATGGTCTTTAGAGGGCGTGGCTGCTGCTGATGCTGCGAAAAATTGCAAAGCAATTAAAATGATTTGCCAGCTTAAAGTAACCAGCAACAGCAGCAGGGGGAAAAAACCGGCAACCGGAGCTGCAACAAGCTCATAAATTACTTTTATTAAAACCGCAACTGAAAAAGTTGTCGTCAAACTTCCTTAAGGACACTCGCTAGAAAATCACAAATTAAAAATTGCAGCTCCTGAGAGAGAGAGAGAGAGAAAAGAGAAGCAATTTATGCAAATTATGCGCGGCAAGCGGGAAAATCCTTTGGCAGACCAATGCCAGAAATTTCATTAAAAACTGCGCCCAAAAATCTTTGATAAAAATTAAAAACTTTTCTGTTTTTTTTTAGCCGTCTTTCAGATTTTTTCCCAGTTGAAGGACAATTGACAGCAAATGCAAAGAAAATGACAGAGGAAATGCGTAGATAAAAAAGAAAGCAAAATAGAATATAAAATCGTGAAACAAGGAATTAAAACAAGCAATAATATGAAAATATTATGACAGAGTGAAGGAAAATTATTTAAATATGCCCAAGCTGCTTTCATATCGCCATTTTCTTTGCTCCGTTTTTTTGTCATTTCTGGTAATTTTAATGCGTTTTTCTTTTTCATTTTCGGGGGCCTCTGAAAGGTCCGTCAGGCGCCCACCCAGCGAGCTTGGTGTCCTGGCAATGTGTCCTTCTTCTCGCCTGCTTTGCATAATTATATTCATTGAAAACTTATTTCCTTCAAGTTTTTCAGCAAGAAATATTAAAAAATGTGAGTGCTGAGTGAATTGAGTTACAGTTACGAGCACATGCATCGATGGGGCGACTGTGGACGACTGTGGGCAATGGAACGAAACTGTTTTCACATTTAATTGCTAGGCCTCTCTCTCTCTGACTAAATGTCCAGCACTCGTAGCTCCAACTCCGACTCCTACTCCCAGTTCCACTTTTAGTACCCTCTTCGCAGTTGTTGGCCAAGGAAACTCGTTTCAATGGCGCGGCCCCGACCTCGACTCGGAGCGTCAGTGGGGGAGCTGAAGATGTTGGAGATGCGACTGCAGAAGAAGATGAAGCAGAAAGCTGAACAAAAAAAAAATGTAACATGATTTAATGACATGAATTATTTATGAGTTTCCTGTCAATCAAAAACCACGTCAAAGCATTTTGATGGCGATGTCAACGCGCCACTGAGCAAAACACACAGCGCTGCACATTGCCCCAAAGATGCGCAGGCCGAGATCCCAGATCCCAGATCCCATACTAACTGAAATGTCTATAAAAACAACAACAAAGAAATGAAGATAATATTATATAAACTTAAATAAATAAAAGTTGAAGTGTATAGAATTAATTGATAAGGACAAAATATAAAGGGAAACTAAGGAAAAGTTAGGTCAAATGATGTGGAAATATTGTGAAACTCTTTATAAAAGTTTTAATAAATTAAACAAATTAAAAATGATTTTTAAAAAATTAAAAAAGGCATTGATTAATACACATGTGCTTCAATTCTATTCTATTGAAAAAATGTATTTTTATTAAATATTTATATACATTTAATAAAAGCCTGTATGTTCGACATTCATTATTTAAAATTAATAAATTCATATATAACTAAATGTATTTAAACTTAATAAAAATAACAGTTGAAGTGTATAGAATTAATTGATAAGGACAAACGATAGGAAAAACGCTTAAATAGGTAAAGCGAGCCTCTTGATAATATATATTATATATAAATATTATTATTACTTAAGTAGATCATTTTTGTTTAATAATTCTATATTAACATTATATTTTTCCCAAAATTTCTAATGGTAACTACAAGTTGGAATAAGTATAATTTTTTTTTTTTTGTACACACTGATATATGACATTTATGTACTCCAAATGTAACTGATAACTGGGAACAGTGTGCTTTTCATTTTTCAAAAGATTATTTAATCATTGGTAAGATTTAAATTGATTTTTTTTAGTGTTTCATAACTTTTGCATTCTTCCAATTCAAATTTCTAGTTGATTTGAACAAGACTTTTAATCGAAATATTTCAAAATAAATAACTTTTAGGTAAAAGGTAAAATGGCAATATATTAAAATTTTTTAATGACATTTTTATATTCATTAAAAAAAAAAACGTGTAAAATCTGCCAATGCATTCAAAATCTTTATAGAATCAGAGTATCTTTCAGCTTTTCACTATATTTTTTAATTTTTCATCAGATCTGTAGGAAGTCTTCGCCTTCATTTTCATAGCGTATCCTGTCGCTATTATGCATGAGTACTCCTAGCATCCAATCACATACCCCTACGTATTTATAGATACTTGCTCCAGATAGGAATATGAATACTCGCACTGCAGCAAATGATATGCTAATTCCGAAGCTTTTTAATCAAGGCCCAAAGCCAAAGCCAAGCCAAGCCAAAGAAAGAAGCATTTCTTTGCATTTACATTTTGTTTACTTTTGCCCCATTGTTTTCTCTTGTGCTTACGCATTGTGTGTGTCCTGTCCTGCTCCTTGAAGCGAGTCCTTGCTCAGCTACTATTCTTTCTCGCTGTGCTCGAATGAAATCAATCATGTAATTTATGTTAGGATAATATGCCCTGCAACAGTCGAACCCCTCTAAAATGGACTGTCAAGAAATAAATATTTAACAATAATTGATTTAAAAGGCGCATGCAAATTTGCCCACAACAACAACAAGCCAGGATAAAGGACGAGCAGGACGAGCACGAGGCCTGCTGTCGTATTTTTTAAGCTGCTTGGCACGTGGGTAAAGCGACGGCTGCTCTTGACGGGGTCTTGGCCTCGGTCTTCAGTCTCCAGTCTCGAGTGTTTTTCAGCCCGGCATTTTCCGGCGCTTTTTTCCAATTTCCTTGGCCGCTAAGCAAACAACCTGCAACGTCCTGGACGTTGGCTGTCTTTTAAGCGTGAAATTATATGAAATATCCTTTAAAAAGCTTTTGATTTCGCTGCCAGGAACAGGAGAGCACAGGACATCGCAGGCTCTGTATGCAAATGTTGTTCATCTGCTTAGCGTAAAAGTTGTTTTCTTACTTATTTCAGCTACAAGCAAGGCCTCCAGCCTTCAGCTTTCTCCCTTTCCTCTCCTCCTGAATTTGCATGCCTTTGTCTGTCTGAAGTTGACCTGGTCGTTGTTTTTGTGACTGCGTCAGGTGTTGCGCCCAGGATACTAATGCTCACTGTTAACGCTCTTAATGGCATAGAACAAGCTGCCTTTGACTGCATAATGGATTTGCCATTCTGTTCTATTCCTGATCCCCGAGTTGAAGTTGGAGTCAGAGTCTCCACAACTGTCGCCTGTCAGCTGCATTCATTCACCTGCTCTCTAATGTTAATGACATCTCCTGGGCCGCCGCATCAGACCATTTTAGGAGGTTTTAGAGAATAAAAAAAAAACAGTAACTCAGCTGCTGCCAAGTGAAAGGCCATGGCTAACAGAGGAGAACAGGCGAAGAAAGATACTCGTCTTAAGAAAAAAAGAAGAAGTAAGAATTAGCATTACTTCCGAGTGATCACAATCTGCGCATACTAATTGCTTGTTGGCCGTGGGCTTTGTGGGTTTTCATTCATGGCAATCATTGAGTAGCCGATGCCAAACTTGGCATTGCTCAATGATTCTGCTGTGATTTTTTCCAGCCCGTCTAGACGAATGTCTCCGCGGTTCGTATATGGCAAAACGGCGACTGCAATTCTCAACTCTCTCTCTCGCTCTCTACTGATTCACGGGAAATGGTAAACGTGTGGGGAATGGGGTCGGGAATGGGAATGGGAATGGAGTAAACTTAGTTCTTATGAAACAGCAGAAAACACCAATCATCCACATCATTGTCAACACGCCATCGTCGTCGTCGTCGTCGTCGGTCCATAAACGGACGCACCTTTTGCCTTTTAAGGATTTAACTCTGTGGCCTGTCATAACTCTGGGTAGGCGTACCATGAGTTCCTCTCGAGCGCCAACCTCAGCTTCATCTCCAGCCTTACTTAGGTGCACTATGCGTCTTTCTCTGGCTCCAACTCTGGATCTGGTCAATTCTCATTGCCAGGCGTCCTAAAAAGGCGCAGACGCCGCAGCTTCATGACGCGCGCTGGGAATATATCAGCCAAGTCTTCGTTGTCGTCATACTTTCGCTGGAGAGAGACACTGTCTCTGTCTCTGTCGCGATCTCAGTCTTAGTTCCAATCCCAGTCCAAGCTTAAGCCAGCTGTCTCCCAGCTCTCAGTTCTCAGCGCTCAAGTGTCAAGCGTCAATTGGCGTTGAAGTTTATTGCCTTGGCAGCAATTAAAGCCATTTCGGTTTTTCGGTCTTGGGACTTGGGGCTTGGCCATGTGTAAAGCATTGGCAACGCATTTGATTTGATTTTTGATTGGCTGTCATCGCAATTGATTGCAGAATTGAATTATCAAATTAGAGTGAACGGCATTTCGGATTTCTATACATAATTGCTGCCCACAAAAGAGAACGCAACGAGTCGACTAATGAATGAAAAAGGAGGCAAAAAAATCAGGGAAACTTTAAAACAAATATTTTTAATTGTTTTAAGATTTTGCTGCATTTGCGAGGACTCATAAAAATATTATTATAAATGGAATGTTCCGAAATATATTTGTATATTCTTTTAGTTTTTTTTTTTAATTACTAATGCCAGTTATTTTATAGTACAGTCATGTTTTATGTGTAAGATGTTTTAATATCAGAAATCAAATAATATTCATGCATTTGAATTTAAATTATTTTTTGGAAATCAACTACTAAACATTGAAAATTTGTATAGGTTCCTTTTCTTAATCAATTATAATTGATTCCTTCTTTTCTTTTATGAAACTGATAGAAAGTCAGATCTTTCCCTTTTTTAACATAAAAGTTTTTCTTCTGCTTAAAAATTGATTATTCTGTTTAAGTTTCGCTTAAAATATTTATAAATTAAAAATTATTTTTCTAAGACTGTTCCTTTCTAGTTAAGTCAAGAAAACTTTGCGTTTTCTGATCCACTTTTATTGAATAAAAATCAGCAAAATATGTTTTTTAAACAAACTTTTCTTAATATTATAGCTTTAGAATATCTTGGCTAAAATAATACATTTTTTACATATGCAATTCGATTTAATTCCCACAAGTATTTGTGCTTTAAGTTAATGTTCTTATATTTCCTATTTAAATAACTTAAGATCAATTTAGTGTGGATTTGTGACTATCCTTGGGGGAAGTTTTATTAGGCAAATTTCATGTTCTTCATTTGCTTTACTGCAATTTGGCTAAGTAAGTTTTTATTGCTGCTGCTTCAGTTCTTCCCTCTCTTACTTCCTTCCCACTCTCCGCTCCTGTGATCCTTGCATAACTCAAAGAGAAAAATTCATCACCGCAATATGCGCAGCACATACAAGGAAAATGTAGAAAAAAAATGAAAATGAAAAGAAGCAAAATAGAAAAGTGGCAGCAAGGAAAATTGTCATAAAGGTGCAACTGACAACAGCAGCAGCAGCAGCAGCAGCAGCAAGAAGAAGAAAAGCGAGAAGAGACTCGTAAATTTCAATTTATATGCAGAATGAGCAGTGAGTAAAAAAGGCAAACACACACACACACTCATATACAGTATATGTATGTATGTATGTGCAATGCATGGCTAAAAGTGTCAACGTTATATTTTCTCGAATTTTCCAAGACTTTTTCCATTCATTTTTTTTAGTTTTATTCTATTTTTCTTTTTGCAAGTGGAAAACGCAATTTCATTAGACAAATTGAAAAAAATAAGTGCAAGGCAACAACAATGGCCATAATAATAGACACAGCGCTATATGAGACTACATACATACACATGTACATATGTATACAGATATGAGGCTATATAGATATGTATATAAATCTATATACATAAGGCAGATGGACGCCATGTTGTGGCAACTGAAGTTTTCCTTGGCCGTTTCCCATTCGCTGCGTTTATTTTTGTTTGCTAACGCGCATACGAGTAGGAGTTCCCCCTCTCCCCCCTCCCTTTACCTCCCTCCACCCATATGTCCATACACACAGTTATGTGTAGGATGCATGCTGAAGCTTTCCATCCAGTCGCCTCCTTGTCAGGATGCTGCGCGCGCGTTGAAAATAGGCGGAGACTTGGCGACCAAAACAGAAAAAGCAAAACAAATCCAATACAACAACAAAAGCAGCAAAAAATAGAAAGAAGGAAGAATGCAAGCGAACCGTTAGCTGCTTTTCTTTATCACCAAAACAAATAAAAAAAAACTCGGCACAATTCGTTTCGTTTCCCAGTTTTCGTCGTCGCTGATTGGAAGCTTCGGCTGCGCTGCTCGTTTTTGGGGCGGAGCAAAAGCTCAGTCAGCGCACAGTGGCGCCGTCTGGCGTTTGTCAGCACTCAATGGGGGCTGTTTTGTGTGTGTGTTATTAGGGGGGGTTTGTCTTTATTGAGTGGTAAGCTGCTTAGAGTACACCAATTCCCCGGGCAGCCGTTATCATGCCCACAAATCCCTCGGTCACCTCACGTGCCACAGGTATTATATCCTCCGGTGGCAGTAGGAAACCCAATTCGCCCTTATCTCTCAGCTCTATGGTATATGGTATGGTTATGTTCTTCACACCATAGGCCCATTCCTTGCCAGACCCAGAGACGGCATCTAAAAAACATCAATTTAAAAAAATGGAAAACTTAATCATAATTTTGATAGAGCTTACAGAGTGTTGTAGCACTTGAGCCATAGGTAAAGACGGTACCATAGCGTCTTACGAGCGCATCGGCAAATCCCTTGGCCACACCCATCATCTGGGGATAGTGCTCGGGAAACTCGTCCGCCGTGTGACCCCAAGGCGAGAGCACATATTGGCCATAGGAGTGCAGGGATATATAGATTTTGATCATACCATCGGGTATCGAGTTGTTTATATAACTGGTCAGCTGATGGATCTCCGGATCAGATTCGGCAGAGGGACCAGCATAAGTTTGAGAGCATGGATCGTCTGAAGCTCCAATCACTGCAAATTTAAAGAGAAGTCATACTTATAAATATAATAATATAATATAATATAATATAATTTAATATAATATAATATATATTTATACTTATAAATATAATTTAAATTAACTAGTGACGTTAAATTACATCAAAAAATCGACAACTAGGTTTTCCCAGAAGCGATTTTCAAGTAACATACTTAAACTCGATATTTTTGTTCTTTTTCAGAATAAAGTTCAGCTAATTACAAGAAGTTGATTAAATGTCAAAACTTGAAATTTATTATTTTGAACTTTCGAAAAACTGATATTTTGTGTTAAAAAATTATTTGAACAAAATTACCGAAATTACGGAATATACGGAATAAGTTAAGAAGCTAAGCCATGATAAAATTTCGATCAAAAATCTGTCAAAATTTACGCGTTTATTTTGTATATGTAATTATGTTTCAAACAATTTAGGAAGACTCGATATATCGGTAATCGACATCTCGATTCATGTTTTGTCGATTTTTAGATTTCAATACTTAACTCGAGTTACTGATTGAATTTACATGACAAGTTTGAGGTAAATAACTGAACAGATCTAAATTCTAAACTTACTCATCCAGCGATAATCGAAGTTGCGATTCAAATCGGTTCCAATGCACTTCCCGCTGGGGTCAGAGGGCAAACGCGACTTGCGCCATAGACGTTCCTAAAGAACAATAATAAATAATTGAATTTAATAAATTAATGGTAGCAATTTGATGTTTGCTGAAAATTACACAGAAACTGATAAGCTGATAAGGTAAAATGGCACATTGTAAAGTTGTCGGTGCCCATGTGATCCGGATACAATCTAATCTAGTTTTGGGTATATGCTGGTCATATTAAATGTCATAATTGGAACTTACCACGTCGTGTGAGTAGACGAAACCATCCACATTGAGGACGGGAATTATGTACCAGTCCACATTCTGGGCAATGTCTCTGACTCCCGGATTCCGGGGCACGAGCAGCTCATCGATGAAATATGTAATGGTGGCGGAAGTGATCCATTCCCGCGCATGAATGTTGGACTCGATGAAGACGGCTTTGTTGCCCTTCTTGTAGGAGATTTTAATGCCACGTATGGGACGTCCTTCGTAGGATTTGCCAATTGTGAAGGGCGTAACAATGTCAGGATAACGCAATTCAATCAGATCCAGCCAGGCGTAGATCTCGTCCAGCGTGTGGAACTGCGTCCACTCCATGTGACCAGTGCGTTGTCGTGGACGCTGTGCATCAATCAGCGACTGCACATTGTCAATCTTGATGCTGTAGTTGAAGTGATTGATGTTCAGGAGATTCTCAAAATCCTGCTGACTTTGAGGCGGCAACATTATGTCCGAGGATTCGCCCAAATGACGCGCCTCCCGCCAGCTGCTCAACTGCAAAGGATCACAGGATGTGTGGACTTTACAACAGGAGTTTCTATCATGGCTCATCTTACCTGCAGTGTCTTTTCCTGCTCATTTAACAGCTCCAATTGCTTTGCATCCGCAATTCGCACGTTGTATACCTTGTAGTTATCATAGCGCACCTCTGTCAATCCCTTGGCCAGGCCCAAAGCGGCCAAGAGCAGCACAAGCTTCAAATTCATACCTATAAATTCAACGGCCACCTCTAGACTGTCTTTCATTTGGGCCGTGTTAATTGTTAGCTGATTACACGACGTTATCGCTCGGCTCATTGAATATCTAAACCAATTCAACTGTTGTTTTTTCTGTAGTTTTTTATCAGGCACAGTGGGAAAGTTGTTAGCACGATATGACTTGACAAAGACCACTTGTACTAGCCAAGTTACTTGAGCATGTCTGGCCAAGCCCCTCGGTACTTAGGCTGTCTCCCAACTTTGCACATAAATTTTGTGCAACGGCAGCCCATTTCATTGTAGGTCATTGCATAATGAAGGTAACGCCCCGGAGCACATAAATTCAGCGGCGAAACTGGCAAACTGGCAAAACTGGCAAACGGAGATTTCAGCCTTCACTTTTTGACTTGTCGCCGGCATTAGTGCGAATTTTTGTTTAGGCCTTTTGATGTCCCCACAGCGTTGTCCTGGCTTGTCTTGTCCTGTCCTGTCCTGTCCTGTGGCGAGTGCTTAAAGGACTTTCAGCTTTTGGTCATATTTTGTCTCCAGCAGCAGCCGTTGTAGTTCTTTTTATGTTGTTGTGGTTGTTGTGGTTGTAACCGTTGTCACGGCATGAGGTGCGCCAACGTGTGTTTTATTAACCAACTCGACGGTGTGAGGATTTCTGATGTGGCAACTTGAGCGACATCAGAGAAGCCGCTTCAAAGCGTCTTTCGAATGTCCTGTACCCCAAGGAACAGCAACAGAAGAAGCTAAAGAAGCTGAATGGCTTCCGTTGAGAATTCCCAAAAACACATACCTATACCCTATACCATATCTAAAGAATGGAATATCTGAAATGATTTAGAAATGTTTGTTAATAAAATCGTTCTTATTTAGGGGAAACTTCTTCAAGAACTTATTCTTTTAAGCTGAAATGTAGTCACCATTCAGTATTGACTACTTTTAAACATGCCTTTAAATAATGATTAGTAATCATAATAATTAGTAATTAGATAATTTTTGTTTAAAAGTTGAACTAATGATTAAATTACGATTATTTTCGGTTTTGCCCAATTATTAAATGATTACGATTACAAAATATCAAAAATAATCTAAAATTATTACAATTATTCAAAAATAATCAGAAAAAATCAAAAATAATCTTTTTGAGTATTCGGATTATTTTTTATTTTTCCTGATTATTATTGATTATTTTAGATTATTTCTGATTATTTATGACTATTTAGTAAAAATCAAATTATTTTAAATTTTTACAATCAAAGTACCCAAAATAATCAGAAAAAAAAATCAAAAATAATCCGAAATAATCAGAAAGATTCTTTGTAATTGTAATTGTAATAATTTTAGATTATTTCTGATTTTTTGTAATCGTAATCATTATATAATCACAAATTTTTCAACAGTGAATTATATAGTAACTACGATTATTTCCCAAAATAATCTAATTGATTAGTAATTATAATCGAAATTTAGCAGGTATGCTTTTAATCATATTTTATTTTTCTATTTAGTATTCACAACCATTTGTTTAATGAAAGATCTTACTAACGAATATTTTCGTAATACATAACTTTGTTATAAGTTTTACACTTAGCGAGAATTCATAAAAAATACATAAATTATCCAAAGTCTGGTTTATTTGAAGTGCTTTATGATTTTCTCTTGATAAAAAAGTTCTTCTCTTTCTATGTATATCTTTTGTCTCTTTAAATTAATAACATGAATGCAATTTTATTTTATTTTAAATCTTAATATTTATTTTTATTTAATTCCCAATTCGTTATTGGATTTGTGTTTTAATAATACACTTCATTCATCAGAACAATTGTTGTTGTTTCCCAGCAAACCCTGAGATACTTGCAATCTAAATGTCAGATTCATCAGAAAAGTTAATCAAAAGATAGAAAAGTTGTGTATTATATAAATCTATTGATCGGTCTGTGTTGCTGTTATCGAAGATGAAGCTACTGAAAACCTATTTCATGTTGCTGAGTGCCTGTTGGGGCCTATCCCTGCGATTTAAGATGTTCTCGTATGCGGTACCGTTAGTAACGCCAGCGAACAAAGTGGTGTTGGGCGTCAGGATTCCAAACTTATGGTCAGCATTGTTTCAGGCCAACGTCTATACGATATCCGCCATATGGGCCTTACGATCGAAGTCCCGGACACTGCAGAGGGGAAATATTGTGGTGCGATACAACTTTAACTGGATGTATATGACGCCTTTTCTGATGCACTGTATCAATAGTTTTTGGATTAACGTCAAGTACATTTTGGCCACGTTAGCGACTCCAGCGGTGCTTCAGTCGACCAATTTCGTCGGAGTTCTTCTAAAGCTGTATTTGATAATATTCCTGCACTTTTTCTCCCTGGTGGAGATGAGTTTATTAGTGTACAATTGGGTGCGGAGGCTGTACCGGAGTGGGGAGAGAATCTTCTGAGCCACAATTATCTGCGGCTTATTTGATTAGCTTGCTAATTGCCAAAGCAGCTAGCACCAATAAATTCAAGCACATTAATTTCTTATCAGCGCAATAAAGCAAGCAAGCCGGATTAAAGCCGCCTCTGGAGTGGAAGGATAGCGTGTATCCTGTGTATCCTGTGGCGCAAAGTTCCGCCAAAGTTTCAACACCTTTACCTTTTCTTGCACGGGGAGGGGGCGTGAAAATGCTGTAAAACTTTGTAACCAAAGAAAACTCAAGGGTGCGCGTGCGATAAGCCAAAGTTGCATTTTTAATTGGTCATTGGACGCTAGGACGTTTGGAGGAATACTCTCGAGCGTCTTTAAGACAAGGACTCACGTTGTTAGCCGGATGACAGCCTTTAAAATGTCATAAATATCGCGGACAGCCGCTTCCTGCCATACTGACATTTTTTACCCATTTCTTTTGTTAATTGTCTTAAAAAAAAGAGAAACCACTCGACATTACATAAATCTGAACGCCGTGCTACTTAACTCGATGTTTCTGCTCGTGTGGCGGACGTGGCGTATGCGCAATATTTGCAGCTTACTGGAAAAAATGTCAATGCCGGAAAGTGCTTAGCATTCTCCCCTTTACTTCCCTAACATGTTGTGGATTTAATTAGCCTTAAAATGTCTATGCAGTCCGCGACTAAAATGGCAACTTTGCATGCCATTCTGGCTGAGCCAAGGACCAAGGATAAGCCCAAGAACAGCCTGGCTAGGAAGGAAGTTGCATGTTTGCTTCAAGTTCAATTTGCTTGCTTCAACATTTCGGACAGCTTATGAATTGGGCACAAGTTGTGGGGTACATGGTAGTAACATGGAAGTAGGCAGTAGCATGTCAAGGTTTTTGCACATATGAAATATGTTCAAGTTGTTTCAGAATTCCGGCAAAGATTTCCGCTTTTCAGCGAGCAGCAAGAAGTAATATTTAAATGTTGATAGATCCATATTGATTACAAAGTTTCAAATAACATAACTTGGTTAATATCCAGAAATAGTTGTTAACAAATCCTGTGCAAATTGTAAAGTACATAATAGAGATGCAAAATGCTTCGAATTAATTGACAATTCGATTTTCGCGAATGTGACTTTCAAGTACTTAAATTTGCTTATTTTTTTAATCGTTTTTCGTGAATGATTTTCATAAAATTCAATTCACAGTTAGCATTTATATTACTAATTTTCATACTGCTTCTTGACATTTTTTTAAAAACTTGAATCTTTCGTAACTCTGTCAAAACTTTACCAATTCCTTCCGGAATGTAAATTTTATCATTTTTTTGGCCTAATCTTATTTAAATCTGAGTACAAATTTTTATTTTTTTTTATTTTTAAACTTTTTTCTGTCAAATTTTTCCACACAAAATGCGCTTTTATTTTCTTCTTTCACCAATAAAACCTTTTCAGATGGCGCTTTCTAAGATAATGTGTATAAAATGTATATAAAATAAACAGATAATTTAATGACGATTATAATGATAGCTATAGTTTCTCATGGAACAATTGGATAATTGGCAGAACATGGGCCAAGGGCCCCCACCTCCCAGATACCCTGCCATGCTTGGACCCACCTAGGCAGCCATTCCGTGCTCTGTGGCCATTCCTCATAAATGAATTGTGGTTATTATCTTGATAATTACGGCCTGGCCTATTGTAAGCTCGCCTCGCCGTTAATTAAGACCAGCTTGTAGTTGTAGTTTGTAGTTGGAGTTGCAGCAAAATGTTGATGCGTTCCCTGCACCCGATACACGCCCCCTTGTGCGTCAGGGGGTTAATTAATGGGCCTAGACACACCTGTTGTTGTATTGTACCTTTGTGCCTTGTCAGCTTTGGCATCCATTTCTAATTGCCAAATATGCACGCTCGTGTGATCTGTGGCACAGTCTAAAGTCCAATCTCACGACAACAACAACAAGTGGCACTTGGCTTTCCACTTGGCTTGCAAGTGGGCGTGGGCGTTTGCCAGGGGCGTGGCACATGGCCGTGTGGCTTTGCCGGCAACTGCGACGTGTTCAATAAGCGATTATTTTTTCAGTTGAAAATTCTTTGTGCCGTAAATTGTTTTTACTGACAACAACGTTGTTGTTCGACATTGTTGTTGCTGCTGTTATTGTTGTTGTTGCTGTTGCTGTTGTTTGTTCTTTAGCATCGCTGCTGGCAGCTATTATTTGTTAAATGAAGCGATTTGTTTGTCGTCATTATCCGGCGAAGCGTTAAAACATTTTCACTTTATTTTTTCAACGCTCGAAATTTTTGTTTTTGCTGGAATACGCCAAATATATATGCGAGTATACATATAGAAGTATTTGGCATACTCCCTCAGCCTCAAGTGGTGGCTTTCCGGCACACACACACACACACACACACACCTTGTGAGATGTGATGGTGGGAGTTGGTGGCTTCTAAACGTGGTTGTGGATATATGAGAATTCCAAACAAGCAACGGCAGCTGTTGACTGTGGCAGTTGGAATGGAAAGGCTTCTCCTCCTGCTCTATGTGTTTGGATTAGAAAAATAAAACAAAAGCGAGATCAATGCATTTAAAAATAGCTAAGGTGCTTGCAGCAAGTAAGTAAGTTTGAATTTGCACAGTTAGTTTCTTTAAAATACTCACAAATTTAGCTCAGTTTTTCTTAGGATTCTTTTCAATAAATAAATACATAAATATTCGTCTTAAATATTTTTATAAAAAGACAAATAATTTAATTTAATATCAAGATGTAATTTCTCTAGTTTAAGCAAGCTTTGTTTCGGCATCTAAGATCACAAAAAATATTCTTTTAACATTTTATTTGATAAGACAGTTTTTGAGCATACAAATTAAATCAAAAATTAAAATTAACTGGCCTTGCAATAAAAATGTATTTTTTTTTAAAGATATTTTGCTTTTATTCAAAATTTTGTTCTGAATATTTAGAAAATTTGCATTTGTTACAAACGAGGTTAAAAAAATGTTGGTCTCTAGAAGAAAACTTGTTTTTATCAAAGTATTTTCCTCCTATTGCTAGAACCTTTCTTTTCTTCTCGTCTTTTTTTCTGTTTTTAATAATAATTAGGATTTTATTCTACAAAATTTGAAATTTGGCATTTGTTAAAGAAAGGAATACAGTTTTGTTTTCTCTAGAACATTAATATTCTCTATCAGAGTATTTTTTCTCCTATTGCTAGAAGTTCCCGTTTTACATTTTGTTTGCTGTTAACTGCTTTCGTTGCCTGGCATTTTAGCCAGGCTTTGCATACTCCCATACCCAACTCAACTATCAGACATGCATGCAAAGCCTGTGACTTGGACTTCTTCTTTTAAGCCTCATGCCACCGTGGGCGTTGTCTCGGCCTAATCCGCTTTTAAAGTAAGTAACAAGCGGAAAAAATAAACCGGAAATCACAAGTCAAGTTGATGAACTGTCGCTGTTCGTTGTCGTTGTTCTCGTTGTTCTCGTCTGCATTGAAACTGAAATCGTCCAGACAAACACACAAAAGACATGGCACCTGCAAAACTTTGCAGACACATTTACCATGCCCCAAGTTGGCCCAAAATGCCTTTTAGCCAGCACAGCACAGCACAGCAGCTGCTGGCCCCCATTTTTTCAGTTAGAGATTTACGCATTTATTTTGCATTTTTTATTTTGCCACAAAAAAGAAAAAAAAAACATGCGCGCAGATTTAAGCAAATATCCAAAAAGGACTACAATTTATACAAAATCAAAATCAAAATAAAAGAAACGAAACAGAAACGAAATGAGACGAGACCAAATTCCATGAGACAAGTTGAGTTGGTTAGAAAATGTTCGATTTGCCTGCGTTGACATGACAAAAGCGCAGATCTGCATACATTTGCATGTCATTGGCCAACAGCAGAAAACAGTCAACAGTCAATAGTCAACAGTCAACGCATCATCAGGCAAGGACATTGAAATCCCCTTAAGACATCGCTGCCTAACATGCCATTGCCCACGTTAACAATATGTTAAGCTGTCTGTTCCCCTCCACTGTCCTCTCTCTCTCTCTCTGTCTCCGGCATCAACGAGTTAATCGCTTAATGTCGCTCCCAACTCTGGCATCATTTGTCAGTTGTCCACGGAGGATTGTCTACTTTGTACTCCCAGCCACTTGGGCTGAGGCATAATTGTAATTTGTTTGAATTTACGGCAAAAGTCGCCAATTGACAGGCCCAACCACCGAACGAGCCATCGCAACACTTGAAAGTCCCAAATTTATAGTCCAACCATTAGTGAGTGTCCTAAATTGCTTTCGGCCAAGTCTCTTAGCGCTAATGTCCACTACTGACCATTGCTATCGATAACCTGCCTTCCTCTTGCTTCCCGACAGCTAATAAATATCAAAAGCACCCTGGAGGCAAATATTTACTTTAAAATTGAAACACACTTTCCCCACACACAAACTCAACCCTCTCACAATATTTGCTCAAGCTGCGTAAGTGCGTGAAAGGGTTAAAAAAAAGAACAGGAGTATAGAAAAAAGTGGCCTTTAATGGGCATTGCTGACTGGTCTCTGGTCTTTGATGTTTTCAGTCAGAGCTTTGGGTGTTGGCCCCCAGTTGCCATTTGTATACACATATCTACTCTATAAGTAGATAGCCCGACTCTTGACTCATTCCTCAGTCGGGCTATCAATAAAACGACTTTGCACGCATCTTGAAAATTCAATTTGAAGCTATTTTCCCAATTTTTATTGCTGGCTAAATTGTTTTTATAGGCGCTTTACTTCTTTCTTTTATCAAGCGTTTGTTGCGCCACTTTAATTTCTTCATTTTCATTTTCATTCTCAATCTCATTCCATTCTTATTTTCACTGTGCCTATGTTTGTCTGGTTTTATCTGATTGTTGTCGCTGCGCCAATTGCCAGACCATAAAAATTAACAATTAACACAACGCTTGAAATGCACAATCACAAATCGCGGCTTACAAAATTGCCGTGAAAGAAATGTTGGAAAAAAAGAGAATTCCGCTTCAGTTTTATGAAAGAAATCGACTTGAAAATGCTCTACATATGTTAGGAATCGAAAATATGAAGTTATAAGACCACAAAAAAGATCCGAAAAGAATAATCTAAATATTATAAATATTTTTTTTCCTGTTTTATTGAACTTATTAAATCTGTTTTTTTTTTATAATTAATTAAGTCAAGTGTAATAATTTACTTAAAATTTTCAAAGTTTCAAACAATAATAGATGCTTTAAAATTGTGTAGTTCTAACTTATGTTAAATATTGAAGTTATTAAAATTCTTCTTTTAAAAATATCTTCTATTGTTTCATAGCTGAATTGTTATATTTTAATTTTATTTACTTTTATAGATATGTGCCAAGCTTATCAAGGTTACGAAGCATTTTGAAAAGATTATTATATTTTTTATACAGAACTTTAATTAAAATGTTATTAAATTATTAAAATATATTTAATTTAAATTATATCTAATTTTTCTGTATGACAAAGAACTTGACAAGCTCGATATTCTCTTTGTCATATTTTTTCCTGTTATAGAGCATTATTATGAGTCGGAAGACTGGCGGCTAGCCAAACGTTCATTCCGGACAAAAGGGTTATGAATGTGAAATTGTCATGCAAGAATTAGCCATGTTTTATGTTATGACCACGTAACGAGAACGAGAACGGCAACTAGAGCGAGTTACATTTGTATCTTCATTTTTTTATTTTTAATTCTTGGTCTTTTGTGTGTTTATTTAATTTTTTTTATTTTTTTGTGGCCGGTCTTCATGTCAGCTGACCTAGGCAGGGACTTTTTATGGCTCCATTCACTGCCGGTTGGCAATTATTCGTGGAAAACTGTAAAGACATTGGCAAATGTTTGTAATGTTTGCTGACGCTCAGGAAACGTTAACATTTAGTGTAGTTTTGCACGGTCCTTGGAATTTAGGTGGAATCTTTAAAGGGTCTTAAGTTTATGCTGGCTACTTTCTCATATGCATTCATAACTAACATAACATCATGTAAATGCATTTTAATGTGCGCAAAAATCCAATTTAAATTCAGAGCGTTTCTTTTGCTGCTCGCAGCATGCAATCACAAAATTAGTTGACGACGAGATAAGAATTTTAGTGCCAGTAACAAGCAAAAGAAGATGATGGACAAAAAAAAAAAGGAGAGGAGCATAATGCGTATGAATCAACGAAAGAGACGCAGCAAACAAATTCCAAATAAGTCCTGTGAGCGACGTGGAAAATTCATTTGACAAAATGCACAAAAAAGCAATTTCCAAGCTGCAGACAAATTGAAATATACTACGAGTCCGTGTAGCAGGTGGGTCGGTAGTAGTTGCTTGAGGGGGCGGCAATGGGCAGGGGGTAGGGGGCGTGCCGTTGCAGTGACAGTTGGGTAAATAAATATATACATAGCTATATATGTATGCATGAGTATACTATAAACTATGGGTACATAAAGAGCGGCGACAATATTCTCGCACTCGTCTGGCTGCATCTTCGTAGCATCCACCACCTAAAAGTATGCTACGAAAATAGTCGAAGCTGCTGCCGTATGTGAGAGCTCCTACAGTTATCTCTGTGTGTGCGGGTGTGTGTGATGGGGCGAGCTTTCAGTTGCCTCTGTGTATTTGTGTGTGTGTGTGTAGTGTGCGCTTTGCCATTCGCGCGTTGAAAATAGGAGGAGCTCCAATGCAAAAACTTTCCATGCGCAGATGCCAATGTCAAAAAAAGTAAAATAAAACAAAATATATAAAAAATAAATATTAAAAAAAAATAAAAATATAAATGGCTAAGCCTGTTTAAAGAATTGTGTTTGCACGCTG
This sequence comes from Drosophila subquinaria, assembly GCA_037043405.1. Taxonomy (NCBI): domain Eukaryota; kingdom Metazoa; phylum Arthropoda; class Insecta; order Diptera; family Drosophilidae; genus Drosophila; species Drosophila subquinaria. The sequence goes on along the minus strand of JBAMBL010001093.1, from coordinate 49,863 downwards.
TCGAATTTAAGAAACTTATTATGTTTACTAAAGAATTCTACTTAAAATGTTAATATCTAAACATGTTTAAATAATTAGTTTTGTACAGTGTCAAATTTAGGAAATTTATTATAAATATTTAAAAATGTTGTTCAAAAATTTTATTAAAATTTTTATGTTAACTGTTTATATTAAATACTGAAAATGCGCTATAAATGATACAAAATTAAATACCAATAAATTACATAATACACATTTTTGCTTAGCGAATGGTCTTTATAAACTGTAAAATTTGAGATGGTGATTAAACTTGTTAAAGCATTATTGTTATTATTAAATGTGAATAATGTAAATTAATTAAATAAAACAATTATAAGCTAAAATAATCAAAATGACAATAAATCTACAACAGCATCAAATAAATTAAATTGAGTTTCTACACCGACAAACTTAAGAATTGTATTTTATTTAAATTAATTGGGTTAAAGAAAACTTTCTGTCGGATTTTAAGACTGCCAAGAAATTGCTTTAAATAATTTGAGTTTTTTTAAAGCTTTAACGAAACTCTCTTCAGACAACCCTTTTATGTGTATTTGTTACATTTTTTTAGGATATTCCCCAAAGCTGTTTGCAACTAATGCGAAAAAGGCGGAGCTGTTTCTTTTTTTTATTTTGCGTTTTTTGTTGATGTTGTGTTGTTTTGGAAAATGCCAAGCAGATGTTGCCTTTAGTCATCGAGTTGTCGGGGATAAAGTAGGCGTTGTCCGTCTGTTCGTCCGTCCGTCGGCGGCTGCCTTAAAGCTGTGCTTTGTGCTTTGAGGCTTTGCCAACCCGCTGTGATATTTATCTCTAACTATTAGTACAGCAGTCAGCAGACTGGGGAGCACTCTTTCGGAGCTGACTGTTGTGCATCCGTTGGCACAACAGGCCGTTTAGCGCCATTAAACAATTCCCGCTGGCTCAGCGGCATTCACGCGTGCGCAAACGGGTTTCCCAGTCAGACCCAAGGATTGCATTGGAAACTCTGATGAGCTGCATCTGCAGCTGAAGAAACTGAAGCTGAAACAGCACCCAACAATCAGTCGATTGTCACAGATATTTGTCATGTTTTGTTTTGTTTTTTTTTTGTTTTGTTTTGTCAGGCAACTTTCCCTGCTGTTCTTGACCAGATCTCGACATGGTTAGCGTTCCAACGTTGTAACAACAACGTTGTAAAAATGTCAATTGCATTTTCTGGCTTCTCTCACTGTCCCACTGTCTCTCTCCTCTGGGTTTTTAGTGCCTTTTGTGCCACTGGCCCCATGTTCATCGATCGGATTTCATGTAATTACATTGTTCTCTGATTCATAATTAATTTGCTTTGTTTCCTCCCCTCATTCCACTTGCATTTTTCAGCGCTTCAACTGATTTTTACATGAATATCAAGTCAGGCAGCTGGAAGCATTTGTTGTTGGCCCATTGGATATTGGCCATTGGCCATTGGCTAGTAACCAGTGGCAAATCGAACATTGATAGTTTCTGAGTGATGATTTAATGAGGCAAACGTGGCATGTTGTGAATGAAATCAATTTTGTGAATGTGCAGAATGACGGCAGGCACTCAGGCAGTCTGTCCACAGTCCATGGTCCACAAAAACAATGCCATGTACAAACGTAACGTTGCAAGTTGCAAGTTGCCACATGATGAAAACATCTCGGGTATGGAGAGCACTGGGTGCAGGAACAGACGCCCCGGATAGCATAACATAACAGATGAGTATCAACATCAACGCTTGGGTGTCGTAATGAGGCTTATGAATCAATGCAATGTTGATTGAGCAGCTTCAGCTCCAGCTCCTAAACAGCGCCAGTCCTTATTAATTAATCATTACGGGCAGTAGAAAAAGTAACTACTTGAATAAACTGGATTCCATTCTGTATTTGATACGAAAATAAACGAGCATTTTATATTTCGAATAGTTACAGAAATATTCAATAAACAATATTTCGACTAAGGTTGTCTGTTTTATAACCTTTTTTATATTTTAATAATAATAATCAATAATTTTTTGATAATCAATTTTCAAATAAAAAATTACACTTATTTCATAAAAATAATAAAATGATACAAACCCAGGATATTAATCCAAGTCCAATTCACAAGACTAATCTTACATCTCAAACATTATAATACAAATCTCCCACCGTGGCTTTCTCCCATTCAAAAAAACAGTCAACGCACGACTTGTGATTGACAAATTAATGCGGATCAGAAATCAACACCTCGACATGTTTATCATATCAAAAAAATAAAAAGAAGATATAAAACCCTGTGAAGCAATAACCCAAACTCCAAAGGAGTACCACAGTGTCAAATCCGCCTCGCGCCTTAAAATTAATTAAAAACATCAACAGAACGCGTCGAGATTCACAAATAACCGAGTTTGGTCTGGCTGGAATTAGTGTAGATAATTTCACAACGGATTGCAGTTGAGATTGGAGATGGGAGATGGAAATGGGAATGGAGATGAGTTGAGTTGAGGTGGGTGGTTGTCGCACCTTGTGATGATGATGTTTGATAAACGACATTGTGGTACGCAGACGAACCGCAAACTGAGCCATTCATTCATGGTTCACAAACTCTGAACGGGCTCTAATCAGCAACCCTTTTAGGCCGCGACACGACAAAGGGAGATAGGTAGAGAGGGAGAGAGAGAGAACTGAAATTGGGGTACGCATCGTTCGCTGCTTTTTATTTCTTGTTTTTTTTTCTGGATGGGTTTTTTTGATATGCAGATTCCTGACATGGTCCTTTTGCTTGGAATGGATGGATGAGGATGATGACGATGATGATAATGATGATGTTGATGTCACCGTGCGGTTGACAAAACGCTTGACTGATTACACTTGTATCTGTTTTGGTCCTGTGTCCCAATATGCTGAAGGATTTTAAATTGTTGACTCCCTGCTACCGTTGTCGTTGTCGTTGCTCCTGTCTAGATTGTGCGCTTGTGATAAATTTGGTTTATTGAAAGGCGTCAGTGCGTGAAATGATGTGTGTCAATTGCATGAGAATTTCCCCCTTACCGCTCACCTCCCTTTTCGGGGCCGTGAGAGTTTTGGGCTTTGCATTGTGGACTTTGGGTTGCTGAGTTGAGTTGACAGCGATTATGCAAATCACTAAAGAACTGCATTAATTCCAGCCCCCCAACTTCGTGACCCCTGACCCGTGACCCAAGACTTGAGAACTATTCATGCCTCAAGTCTTGTGGCAAACTTTAACCACATAATTTGCATTGCAACAATTGCAACAGCTCGCAAAACGAACTCAATTTATATGCAAAACTGAACTTGGCCAACTCGCACTTAACTGTTTTTCGGACACAGTTTTAATGAGCAATTAAAATTTAATGAAAATGAAATTGAAACCCACAGGCAACATTTTAATGACGCACATATGTGCATGGTCCAATACTCGAACCGTTTAGGCCATTAGTGTTAACACAGTGTCGAAACGGATTTTAATGGTTTCGCTGCCACAAAATGGGGCAAATGAATGTGGGTGTGTCACCCTCCCCCTATTTTGAGTCAAAGAATCGAACTAATTTATTGTTGTCGTTGTTGTCGTTTGTCGTGTGCGACGCGTCAACCGCAAATTGCTTAACAAATTGTTGGAAATTGTTTAAAATTGCATAGGCAACAGCCGGTCGAGGGTTGACTTTCGACACGTTGTCAAATCTGCACCTCAACGCCTCATTGCGCAGTCCCCTCATCCCTCACTCCAATCCCTCTTCCGGCCATGAAACTGATAGACTGTCAATTGTTTGACCGCTTCGAGGGGTGCATCATAATGTGACCACTGGCCAGTGACCATCAAGTTTCTCTCTCTCTCTCTCTCTCTCTCTTGGGTCTCTCCCTTGTCTCTAAGCGGACTCATTAAAATAATTGATACGCTTGTCCATCGACGCCTCTACAGCAAATTAATTGATCATTGCCCATTGGCCGAGCGTCTGCACAATTTGATTTTATGGCCTTGCTCAACTAATTAGTTAATAGATTTTTCCACATTTTCTCAAATTTATACAATTTGAAAGAAGTCTTGATAGCGGCTTGCTGTTTTTATACAGCTCGTAAAACGCTCGTAAATTTACTGACAACTCAGCAAATCAATTTATTGTTACTTGGATAAATGAGAATGAATTCGAGAAATCAACTTCAATAAGTGGTTACATTTTGTACATATTTTATTTCTAAACAGGAAGAATCTAATGGGGTAAGTTGAATATTTTTATAAATAATAGCTAAGTTTATTGGATATGTAATACTTCTAAGCATTTAATTTCTTGTTGTTTCTCAATTAATTTGACTATCTAAAATAATTCCTTGTACTTGTTAGTATTCAGTGATTTAAAAAACCAAAAATCGACAAGTCAATTTAATTTTGTTGACTATATAGAGAATAGCATTTTATTATTTCTAAAATTTACTTTTATATATTGAGAAAACTTAGGTTTTATCATTAGTCATAGAAATCATGATCTTACATTTTTTGAATATTTTTTAACCATTGACTGATCTTCAATTCTTCACTGCGATTCAAGATCTTATGTCTTAAGACTTCAAACTAAGTTGAAATTAGCTTTATGTGTATGTTTTTTTCTTAAGAAATTTCTCCTCAATTTTTCATTTATTTCTGAACCTCTGGCATTTTGCTATACTAAAGAATGTTGAAAAGGAAAGGAAAAGACTCTTATATCATATTATTATAAATGTATTATTAAAATAAATTATTTTCATTATAATTTTTAACAAGATTTTGAATTGGGAGCTTTAGCCAATAACTTCAATAAGAATTCGCTTTTGCAATAATAAAATGGTGTACTTGTAATTTTCGAATGAATGTAATATCCTTAGTAATTTCGCGGAGTATCCAAATTAATGACAGTCCGAGAGGACCCCCTGGAAGCATATGAGTAGATAAATCTTTGATTCTTTTGATAGTCAAAGACAATTTCAATGGAATTATTTGAGTTTTATGTCGGCTCCAGTCAGTCGGTTGTGTGCAAGCCATAAAACTCGCTTGCTTTTTAATCTTCTTTGGCAATTTGTGTGCTTATCAGTTGCGTGTAATTGCGCCATAGAAATTAACAGAGACAGAGACAGAAGCAGAGACAAAAATGGTGACTGCCAATGACAGTTGTTAGCCAGGCTAAGAAGGAGACTCGATGGAGGAGGGAGGGGGATGCGCTCAAGTGGCGAGATAAAAGCTCTTGAGCTGAGTTAATGACTTGCCAGCTCAGTTGGGGGCGTCGTCAACTAACTTAAGACGCCATTTTTATTATCACAGTTGCTTCTCTGCTTCTTCTTACCATTTGGATGTGTTGCTGTTTCTGTTTCTGATTCGGAATTTTTGTGTTCTTGTTTCGAAGTGAGCGTGGCGAATGTTTTAATGGCGACGTCGCGACACTTGAGTGCAGCCAAGTGGAGAGTGAAGAGTAAAGATTAAAGAGAGAGACGAACCATAAGGATAAGTATCAAGTATAAAGTAAGGGAGGCTAAGAGCATCACCCTCCACTCTCAAAGTAAGGCTGCAATGGAGCACCAGCTAAGAGTTCAAGTGTGGACAGCATGGCTTTGATTTCATTGCTGCTATTTGCTAATGAAATCACGTATGCCACGCCCCCTCTTTCGATATATTATTATGCCAGCACACACATATATATATTTATTTCTAATTTGAATTTTAATTGCATCAATTCGCATCGTTTTTTTATTGTAACATACTATATATCCTCACACATCAATCATACTATAATCGATCAGCGTGGATTTGTGCTCGGGATTTGCAATGCGGCTGCTTTTCATGTGAGCGAAATACAAATCCCAGCCTGATGATAAATGCGTTTCTAAATGCATTCTAAATGCGATGTTGCTGATGATGATGATGTTGATGGGTTTCATCTTCAGCTTCGTGATGTGTGTGCAAAGCAAAGCAAAGGCCCCAAAAAGTGAGCTATGCTTTATGTTTTTTTGTATTTATTTCTCACATATCAAATGATATGTCAAATGTGTATGTGTGAGTGTGTGAGTGTGTCTGCTGCAGAGTCTTTGTCTGCCTTGAGAGCACTCAGAACTACAGCTAACAGCCTCGAAATTATTTGCATTTCAAACTTTTGTTGATGACATTTTTCATGAAAATTTTAATGTATTTTAACATATTTTTTTTTTTTTTTGCTGGGCTTAGACACTTTTATGTGTGTGTGAGTGTGTGTGTGTTGTACCTGTGCCATTCGCATTTGGGATATTAATATATGCAGACCCCTGGCTTTTAACACCAGGTGAGTAAGGGGCGTGGGCGTGGCAGGGGCTGGCAGCTGCCCGTTTGTCACTCAGCCGCAAAACTTTTTCATATGAGATGCGTTTCGTAATGAAAGTTGAGCTGGCAGAAAGAGAGAGAGAGAGAGAGGGAGATGGAGATTCACACACGTTTTCAATATTCATGTGCCACACAAAGTATATAAGTATATGTGTCTGTGTTTGTACTATGTATGTAAATTCTGAAACGTGCAACTTTTTTAACATTTGTATGAATATAATTTAGAATAAATTTTGGAATGCAAAGAGAGCAGAAAATAAAAAAACATGTATGTGGCAGGCAAAACAAATACATTAAAATTCCATTAAAATGACGTCAGGCCAAGTTGCATAATGGCCAATGTCCAATGGTCGGACCAAAAAAATGAATCCGTATTAAGATCTTTAGTCAAATGTCGCGCTGTTTATACTACATACAAAGTATTTGGCTAAATGGCAGCCCCGAGGAGCATTTCCTGTGGCAAGGGAGAACTTCCCTTGGTCCTTGTCACAATTATTGTATAAATTAACGTCACAAACAAATGTTACAAATGCCGCCAATGAAGTGGAATGAAAGTCTCCCTCGGTCCGATTCTCTTCAGGACATTTGACAAGCTGACATCCCTGACCGCAAAATGTGCCTAATTTTTCGTTGTTATCCTTTGTGCCGTTGTCCTTGCCATGAGGCATCATCTTCAAATAATGCGTTAAATTTAATGCGCCTCTTTTAGAGCAACTTGAATCGCGACAAGTGATTTTCAGATTTACGACTCCAGCTCGCAGGGATGAGTCCTCGTTTTCCATGTCCTTTCGGCACTACACGGATTCCCTTTGTGTCCTTTTTGTTGTGCTAATGTGTGGCGTTTTTATGGCTCGCAGCAAATTTGATTTATTGCCACGAACTTAGCGTCGAGTTGTTCGCCAAGTTGTAAAAGTTTCTCAACACCGAGTTCATCTTATAATTGATGCGATTTGCGGTTCATAAAGTGCAATTGTCTGTAAACCTAAAGTCGCAGTGTTGTGCTTTAAACATATGCGAGATTTATATGTTTTGTTCAACTCCTGTTGTCTGCAGCTCTAGGTTTCAATAAATATTGAAAGTTGTTTACAAGTTGAGTTATGCTAAGTATGCGAAAATATCAACTATTTGTCAAGCAATTTTCTTTATAACTCGCACAAATCAATTGATTATAGATGATTATGTCAGCAAAAGTCTTAGTTTTGAGTTAAGATTTAAGAAAAACTCTAGATAATAATAAATTTGATGCTGCTGAAAAATGTGTTAACTGTTTGTGAAATACAAAATAATCTTTATCTTGTGAAAACTTATTTTTCGATAATTATGTAATTCATGATAGAATTAACTATACAATACAGTAGTTTTTTCGGAATTTTGTAGAATGATTTCAAAAATCGATTTAGCAGTAAAATCGTTTCTCATCATATAAAATAAAAAAATAAAAAATGAATATAAATGAATAAAATATTTGTTATAATTGTGTACGTGAAAGAGCTGTGTGTAATATAAATTAAAATAGGTGTCACATCTGCAATTTGATAAAGAACAAATCGATTAAAATGTAATTCGCTGTAGTTTTAATAGAACTAACCATTTTTTTGATTTGCAAATTCGGTTGAAACTCTGTAATAAATAACTTTACAAAGAAACTTCTCGATCTGATGACACAATTTGGGAATGCAAGGGAATTGAGACTTGTATCCAACTTCATTCCCATGCGACAGACGACAGAGTCTTAAAATCGGCCTCATTAGGTGACCCAAAGTGTCTCAAACTATGCAATTTAAATGCAGAGAGGGCCGCAACCGTTAAGTGCCATAGATACGAGCAGAAGCCACGAATGTTGCCCAAAAAACTCAATAGACCGTGCAAGATAGCAGCAGCACCAACAACACCAAGTGGTGGCAGTGGCAATGGCAGTGACTGTGGCAGAGGAATTGAGGCAGACACTGTCAGACAACATCATGAACTCACATGAAAGGTAGTCAGCCAAATGGCTAGCGAATTATGTTGTTGTGGATAGAAACTAGGGACTGGAGTAGAGCTGCGACTGGGACTGAGACTGAGGGAGATCGTTGCGGGCGATACATAAAATTTGAATGCGTTTTGCATACATTAACCCACTGTTGCCCACTATCGACTGACTGTCCGTTGGGGTTGCGTCGCGTTAACGGTCAAGCCAAATACCTTTATTAAATTTTATGATTATTGGCTGCAATTGAGCAGCCGCCTTGGGAATGTGTCGCTGCCATCTAAAAGTTCCCCTGGCTTTTTCTCGCTCCTCTCTCTCTCTCTCTCTCTCTTTCTGTCTATCTATGTGTATGTCCATCTGCTGTTCCCTTCGATTTCAAATTGAAATTTTATGCACAACAAAGAGTGGCAGAAATTCTCACGCGTAACTGGAGCAGTTGGTGGCTCTTGTTTTGTGGTGGAGTCGATGTCGTTGTCGTTGTCGCTGTCGTTGTTGCCCGGAGTTGGTTACAATTTGTGTTCGTAATTCAATTTACGTTTTTGAAATTTTAATTAACTTGCCAACGAGTTTCACTGGGTGTCTCTTGCAACACATGTACACTCAGAAAAATAAGTCAAGGCTTACTTACTAAAACTTTGAAGAATCAAGTATAAACGTTCTCAAAAGCTGACTTAATTCGGAACTTTCAAAGCTGAATAACAAAAATGGACATTTTTGTATTTTAAAATAAAATTTTTCTGGAATGCTTTAACCCTCTAGTGCCCAAGACCGCCTCTAGACGGGGTAAAAAAAAATCTTAGTTAAAACTTTAAAAATTAATATAAATATATTCGATTTATAATTAAAAGTATATTCCATCAAAACTTTATGAAGAACTAAATATTCCATCAGCCAGTTTTTCTTTTACCGCTCTTCGATGGGATTTACTACGAATTTTTTATGTCTGAAAATTAGTGAATGCTCAAATTTCTTTTTTTGCCTGGGCACTAGAGGGTTAAGAATGTTTTGGGACTATAACAAGTCTCTTAAAGATAGAAAAATTATGTTTAAGTATACAAAAAACTAGAACTACAAAACATTCTCATATTTAAATTCATTTCAATCTTGAAACTTACCAGATTAAGTACAAAACCACCATTTTTCTGAGTGTACAAGTAAATGCTGCTGCCACTGTCGCACTGACAAACTTCAGCTCAAACTCAAACCCAATCCCAGACCAAGTTTGTTTGTATATCAATTACCAGCCGCTTAATGCGCCACAAATTGAAAGCCATTAAGATTTTATGTGTAGTCGTAGTTGTTGTAGCTGTTGGGGCTTTGCTTACGAGAAAGGTTTCTGGACCCGGGGCCACGTTCCGCCAGCTGACACACATCAATCAGTTTTGGGCAACGATCTTCTGTGTGTCCATCTATCTTCAATCTTCTGTTCTTCAGTTCTGTTCTCATTAGACATGCGGCGTGGCGCTTTTGACACAAATTTTGAGCTAGTTTCAGATACAGATACAGATACAGATATCATCTGGACAGCTGCTACCTTTTGTGCTTATTGGAAAATTAATTAGAGGTCGTCGTCGTGTGGGCGACTTGGGCGTTGGGGGCGTGGCGCGTACGCGTCGCTTCACAAATTGAAGGCAAAAGGAAATGGCAACTAAATACATTTTTGGCTGCAAAACTTGAAAGTTGTCCAGCAGGATGACTGAAAGCACACGCCCCCAAAAGAGATGATGAAGGCGGGAAGGGGCAACTGCTTATTGTTGTTGTTGTTGTTGTTACTGTGGCAGCTTCGTTATGCAAATCTGTCAACAGCAAAAAGAAACAAAAAAAGAAATATTTATCAAGGAGCGCGAGCTTAAATGAAATTGTTGAGCGACGTTCTATATAAAATACTATATAGTGTGTATATGCAAATGGTACATAAAGAAATGCCAAAGACAAATACAAATACAAATAAGAACAGCAACAATTTAAGAGAACGATTTCCCCAGCGCAGGACAGAAACAGAAACAAAAGCGACGCTTTTTGTCCTTGCCACGGAATAAATAATAAACGTAAACGAATTAAAAACGCTGCCAAACGAACTGTCCAGCCATGGATGAGTCTTGGATGAGGAACTCAAAGCAAGTTGAAGTGAATCCAAATCCAAGGAGCTGCCCTTTCAATATTGACGGGACCATCAAAGTTCTTCTACTTTTGTTCTTCTCCTTTGCGAACTGGTTCTGTTTGCTTATCCCAGACGAAGTTTATGCGCTTTTCAATTAGTTTTAATTGAAAATCCCATTGATTGGGTTGTGCGGAGGGAAACTGTTAGTAAGAAAAAGTATATTTGATTTCTCGGTGTAATTAAAGTTGACTAATGGCGCTCTTATAGATAGGAGAAAGGTTATCCCAGGGACATAATACACAAAATGATAAATAAATTAGTTTGCAACTATTTACAAACAAATTAAATTAATTTGAAATTTTAAATAAAATATTTTATATATTTATTATTTAGAAATGGGAAATTAAAGTAGGAGAAAAAGAAAAAAGACTTACAACAGTTTGAAGTCAACGGACTTTGTTTTCCGAAATATCATGAATGACCCCTAAAGAAATATCTATAAAAATCCCCAATGAAAAATATTTTTTTTTTGTTTTAATTAATAAGTACTTTTAGAGTTGTAAGTCATAAATTAATGAAATTTTCAAAGATCGCTACCTGGGTAGAAATAATCTACAATTATTTTAATAATACTATTATTGTAGGTTGCTTATTAAGATTAAAGAACTAACCATGATTTATATAATGATTTATAAGTACAGGAACTGACAATAATTTTTCTTCTATTAGTTAAGTTGGAAATTTAATCCATTTACCTTTTATTCCTCCTTATATCTTTAACCAATATAATAGCAATGATGGTTTATTTATCTATAAAGTTGTCTGGAGGAAAGAATTGTCTTTTTTTAAAATAACATTTATTTCCCCCTTTTTCTAACAACTGTAGAGTTGTGAGTATCTAATGAAGTTATTTCCATGCAGTAACCTTCTATCTGTGGTCTTCTATTGGCATTTCTATTGGCAGCGGAACAATAAGTGAAACAATATCGAAAAGTGCCCTTTCGACTTGCATTAGAAGAACATTTTATTCAATTGCGGCGGCCACACAAAAACAAATAAAATTTATATTTTATTTTCCACTTTTTTTTGGCCACTTTTAGGACATAAAATAAAATGAAATGATGCGTTGAAAGCGCCGCAGCCCCGCAGCTACTTTCAGTAAAGGACTTTGGATTGGATTGGTTTGGTATTGCCCTTGACTAGACCAGGGAAAGGAGGCGGAAACGGGACAGGGACAGGGACAGTTATGTGTGGTTGGTTGACTGGACTGGTTGGTGGTTGTGGTTTGGGGAAACTTTTTGGTTCAATAGACAATACACATGCCACCAGGCACATGATGCCCTGGCCAAGTGCCTCTGCTGAGTGTGGATGTGAATGTTGCAGACTCTGTGGCCATTTGATGATTTTTGCGTCACCGTTGGTCAGAATCATTTCAAGCGCAAGCAACTGGAAACTGTATAAAAATAATGAAAAGAGCCAAAAAAGAGAAAAAAATACTATACGCAGAGTGAGAGAGATGGAGAAAAAAGAGAACGACGAACCAACTTGAAATAAATGGTCAAAAGAAATAAACAGTCCCATAAAGAATAATCATTCAGAATTCTGCTGAATTATGCATGAGACTGGGCCGCATCCCTGGCTACCAACTGGACGCCAGTTCCCAGTTCAGCACATCGCGGGGGGTTCACATATGCGAAAAATCCACACACACACACACAACTCCAAGTTCCCTCTCCACAGTCTCCAGATTGCTGTGTGTTTCAGTTTTGCCAAATAGCCAAGGAGCAGCATCATTTTCCTCTTTATTATCTGTTTGTTTAGTTTAGTTGTGTGTGCTGGATTTTTATCAGTCTTCTAAGCAGTTAGTTGAGTTAGCAGCAGCAGCAGCAGCAGTGGGAGGTGGGATTCTGTGGGCGGGGCAGCTGCAAGTTGCCATCACCCGTGGTGCTGCCACTTGCCAAAAGTCACCAAGCGTTCGCATAATTTTCGATAAAGCTTTTCGCCAAATGAAATTCAAGTGGTTACACATTTGGTGGGGAGTTCCCTATCCAAAAAAAAGAAGAATCTCTCCCAAATTCATCCAAGCTGTCCGTTTTTGGTCGGTCATTTTTCTTCTCTTCCTCATACCAAACTCTTGGCCATTTTCATTTCCACATTATGCGGCATCTCATTATCTTTGTTTGTTTGTTTGCTTGCTTAGCGCTTTGTATGCCATTTCATTTGTTGTTTGTTATTTCTTATTGTTGTTTATTTATTGGTATTTTTCGGCTTGTCTCTGATACTCGTAACACTATAAAAGAAGGTAATGCGTTCTTCAAATAACTCTCACTAAACTAAAATAATTTGCACTGTCTAGCCGAAAAAAAGCTGCTCAGCATGCGACGAGCTGATCTTATGCAAGGCGAATTTCAATCGAGCACTTGTATCATTACTGACTGTCTGACTCTGATACTCTATACTCTCCACTCTCTACTCTCTTCCCTATACCCTATACTCGTGCTCGACTGAATCTTATGGTTGCAGTCGCATCAATTGCATCAGATTCATATCAATTCAACGATCGACCGATCTGTCTGACAACCAAAGTTGCTAAACAATTTAATCACCCTATACTTATCAGTTGTTGTTTATAAATAAAATATTGTGTATATATGTATGTATGTACGAACACGTGCTAATAATAGACGACTTCCAATTGGCAATAAATTGCCAGTGGAAATCAGTTCAATTAATCTTTTAATTCTCATAGGATGGTTTCCAAGGGATTTCTCTTTAAAAAATTAATTATAGTAGTCAAAAGTTTTTATTGATTCGAAAATCATACTCTTTGGTCTTAGGTCGTGTTCTGGAAATTTCCAATTCCACGAGAGCAATGCAAAATTAATTTTTAGTATTCCTGATAGTAAAGCTTTCAAATATCAAAATATTGATAGCAAAATTTTAAAAACTTAAATAATAAATGAATTAAATTAAATTCATATTAATATTAAATTAAAATATACATTTGATCAACATATTTGTTGTATAATTCTGCAAAAATTTGATAATATTGTAGATATTTTAAATAAGTTAACCGATATTTTGACTCCGAAAATAGTATGTCCGAAAAACGAAATCTGACATTTTAGGAATACCGTCGTTACAAGAGCAATTGTGCTCAAAAGCTTCAGAGATTTTATTAGAAAATTATATGAGAAAATTTGCTGCATTATTAAAAAAAAGGAAAGTTTAGAATGCTTCATTTATAGCAGTAAAATATTTGTTGAGCAAAAGAAAAGAATAAAAAATATTTCTTAATTATTATACATAGAAAAATAATTCATTCATAATTTATAGGAATTGTTGTACTTATTTCAAAGCATTCTTAAAAGGTATGCAAAAGTCGGTGCTGCTCACTTGCATTCGGTTTGTTTTTGTTTACAGCTTCGCATGATCGCAATCGTGTGATCGCCTGGAAATATCGCTGAGAATAAAATGGCATTACAATGACACTTATCGATCTACCCTCATTGACTTCACAGGGGGCCTGCAAACAATAATGAATACTTCTGATAATGCTGTAGCCCATTTATGAGAACGAGTACGTATTGATTACTGCACGATTAATTGGCAAAAGAAAAACAAACGTTAATCTGTTATTGTTTACGCAAGAGTTGCGTCTAACTAAAATGCGTCAATGAACGCATTTTCCAATTGAGTGATAAGGCGACATCGGCAATGTTGTGATAATTGCAGAATCATATTGCACAGGGGGACAAGGTGAGTAAACTGTTGAAACAATCCTCAAAAGATGGGGACTCTAAATTCAAACTATGAATTGAGCTCAAATCCAGAGTTGAGAAATGTTTAAAAATTTGTTATTCTGCAAATTGTTTCACAAGAATTCAGATAAATTATTTGCTAAACATTGATATTGTTTATTTATGTTTCTGTTTTCAATTCGCTGCGGTTGAGGGAATGGAACCTTCCGCGAGCATCGCCTGAAAATGCAATCGTCGCAGTTATCAGCATCATGTTTATATTAACGATTATGAATATTACGTATATATACAAATCGATTTTTGAAGCTTTAATTAGCCCCGCTTGTAACTTGAACGCTCACAATTCCACTGGCATTCAATCAATGCAGACGTGAAACGGAGAAACCAAATTCTAAACTATTGATCTCGTGCCAAGTGTAAAGTGTCTCAATTTGTTTACAATACATTAAAGATCAACTATTCATTTCGAGTGCAGTGAACGACAATACACACAGACACTAATAAAATTATTAATCCTATCCACAACATGGCCCAAAGTGACTGTGGAAAGTTTTGTGGTAAGAGAATGTGAATCACTTAACCATAAAATCGAATTTAAATAAATATTATTTGTTAGATGCTGCAGCTTCTGATGCGGAATCATGTTGCCAGCGGGAAATTGCAACAGTTTCAAAGTGCAACGCATCGAAAGTATTTCCCGATAAGATTTACAAATCGGTTCAGCCCAAAGGTGAAAATGTGACGGGCATGACGTGCGAATGCGGTGTCTTTGGAGCTATAGCCTGTGGGGAGTATCCGACCACTGTGAGTGTTAAGTGTGTACATTTATACTAATTGAAACTGTGAAAGCTCTTAAAAGAATTTTTAACTCAATTTAATTTTTTAAATAATGCAAAATATCATGATAATAATTTTTAATATTTCAACCAATCCTGAACCGAATTTGTCAGAATTTCTTGGAGGCACATTTATAGTATTTATTTACAAATATGTTTAATGTTTAAAAAATTTTCGGAATAAGGAAAGAATAATATTTATTCTGTATTTATTTCATTGCTCAATTACAGTAACATTTTAATTTTTTTTTTTTAAATTTTGAATGATTTTTAAAATTAATAGATTAGATTAATAAGATTATTTTTATTTTGTACTTATTTTCTTAGCATCAAATATTTTATTTCCTTTACACAATTATCTCTTAATTATTTAATGATCATGTTTTCAAGATTAGCTTAGTAATTTAACCTATAAATAGTGATTTATAACAGATTTTTTGAAAATATCTTTAATATTATTTTTATTCAATATATATTCAATATATATATCAAAAAATCACTATCTCATGTTTTTTCGAATATCTTTAGATCTATTCCTCAATTAATTTTTCATCTTGCTGAGAAACTATCATGGCTCTGCCTGCATCTTAATTTTCTAATTCTCTCTATGTTATCAAAAATACTAGCAAAATTATTTTTGTAATTGTTTTTTTGCAGTTACTTTAAAAAATGTTTCAAGAATTTTTTTACATCAAAAAACTTTTTTTAAAAAATCCTGGAAAAAGTTTCGAAAATTGACTTTTACATAAACTCGGAATTTTCAAAGGGTACATAATGTGTTAAGGAAAGTTTTATATCATTCAAACGGAATTCAAATGACCTTTCCATTGATGCCGATATGTTAACGATAAGGGAACAAATAAGCCCCCAAATCTCAAAATGATTGCTGTGCCAATAATTATGTTCGCCAGTGTATACATCACTCAAATTTCCCTTAATCTATTGGTTGTCTAGATCAGCTGAGAAACTGAGGTTAGTTTTACTGTTGATCTCACTGATCACGTGATTATATTTATAGCAATTGTGGCATTGCCAAAGCTTCACTGTAAACTGATCGCAAGTAGGTCAATAATACACAAGTTGGCTGAGTTCCCCTTCCCTGCCCCACCTTAAAGGCCCATTGATGACGTCAATGAAAATGCAGTTTCAACCTGTGCTGTGCCACATGCTGCGCTCGTAATCACTTATCAGCATTAATATTGAGAGTTGTTTTTATTGTTGTTGTTTGTTTGCTTGTAATGAAATGGAAAATAACAGGAAAATACGAGCTGTCTTATCGGGGGATCAACTCGTTATGACCGATAATGACTTTTGTCAGCTGTTGCCATGAGGTTGTAATGGAAATGTTTCCTCTCTCTCTCTGTCTTTTTCAGCATGACATTGCACAGATGATATGCTTGGGTCTCGTGGCTTTGCAGCATCGTGGCCAGGAATCGGCTGGGATCTGCACCAGTCTGGGCAAGAGCTCCAAGAACTTTAGCGTGCACAAGGGCATGGGCATGATCAACAACATCTTCAACGACGAGGCCATACGGAAGCTGAAGGGCAACCTGGGCATTGGCCACACACGCTACTCCACGTCGGCCGCCTCCGAGGCGGTCAACTGCCAGCCCTTTGTGGTCCACACGGCCCACGGGGCCTTGGCCATTGCCCACAACGGGGAGCTGGTCAACTGCGAGTCCCTGCGCCGCGAGGTCCTGGAGCGCGGAGTGGGCCTGTCGACGCACTCGGACAGCGAGCTGATTGCCCAATCCCTGTGCTGTGCCCCCGAGGATGTCTCCGAGCACGACGGACCCAATTGGCCGGCGCGCATTCGCCACTTTATGACCCTGGCGCCGCTCTCCTACTCGCTGGTCGTGATGCACAAGGACAAGATCTACGCGGTGCGAGATTCCTATGGCAATCGACCGCTGTGTCTGGGCAAGATCGTGCCCTTCGATGCGGGACACGCCAACATCGAGGATCAGATTGCCGAGGGCTGGGTCGTGAGCAGCGAGAGCTGCGGCTTCCTCTCCATCGGAGCACGCTATGTGCGCGAGGTGGAGCCCGGAGAGATCATCGAGCTGTCCCGCAACGGTTACCGCACCGTGGACATCGTGGAGCGACCGGACTACAAGAGAATGGCCTTCTGCATCTTCGAGTACGTCTACTTTGCCCGCAGCGACTCCATGTTCGAGGGCCAGATGGTCTACTCGGCGCGTCTCCAATGTGGCAGGCAGCTGGCGAGGGAATCTCCCCTGGACGCGGATCTGGTTAGCTCGGTGCCGGAGTCGGGCACGGCGGCGGCTCATGGTTATGCCCGGGAATCGGGTCTGCCCTTTGGCGAGGTGCTCTGCAAGAATCGCTATGTGGGACGCACCTTCATCCAGCCCTCGACGCGTTTGCGCCAACTGGGCGTGGCCAAGAAGTTCGGCGCCCTCGCCCAGAATGTGGAGGGCAAGCGAATCGTGCTCATCGATGATTCCATAGTGCGTGGCAATACAATCGGACCCATTATCAAGCTGCTCCGCGATGCGGGAGCCACTGAGGTGCACATCCGCATTGCCAGTCCGCCGCTGCAGTATCCCTGCTACATGGGCATCAACATTCCCACCCGGGAGGAGCTCATTGCCAACAAACTGAATGCGACGCAGCTGGCCAACCACGTGGGCGCCGACAGCCTGCATTACCTCAGCGTGGAGGGCCTCATCAAGGCCGTCCAGATGAACAAGAGCCATGTGAATCCCATCAAGTCGGGCTACTGCACCGCCTGCCTCACCGGCGAGTATCCTGGTGGACTGCCCGAAGAGCTCAGCTGGTAGACGACAGCTGCTGGAAGAGTGCGCTGTACTTAGTCTAAGCTTAGCATTTAACGCCACATCAAGTCAATCCGATATTCCAATGATCATTCACAGCATTTGCATCCAAAGGATGTTCATTTGAAAAACACCCAACAAATTGATTTTGTTACTTTTAAGCCAGAAACAAATGGACAATTAAATTATCTCATTAACTTAGTAAAGTTTCAAATAAATCTTAATGTATATTTACCGGGAGATACTTTAGTTTAATCTATCACGATATGTTTGTCAGAATCCAATAAATAAATAAATTGGAAGCAAACAATTATTTAAACGACATTATTTAGTGCAGAATGAATTCAGAGACCAAACCCTGATATTTTTGATAATTTTGGCCTAATTTTTTACCAAAAAATTATATGTTTGGCTGTCAAAGGATCAATTCATTGGAAAATGGGTTGTTATTTTAGAAATTAGTTTTTTTACACTTATACTTTTTAAATACTTATACCAAAGTTTGGAAAATTAAGTGAAACTATCTTTAACGAAATCTGACCAATTATTCAAAGCAAAGGACAACTCCTTGATTAGAAAAAATTCCAATATACATTCCCATTTTAATAATTCTATATCTTCCATATTTAATAACATCTTAGCAGACCTTTAAGCAACCATTCTATTAAATGGCTATATAAACGATGGGGCCCCAACGCCAAACAGTATGCAACATATTCTAAATGCAAATCCAAATACTTTATTTTGAGAGGGGGATATTCTGGGGGAGTGGGCAATGACTGCATATCGCGTGATAATTTCAAAAACTGTCTAATGCCATAACTTCAATTCATTTCAATTTATATTTCGAAACTTTGTTTGCCAAAAGTCTCTACGGTTCCGGTTGTAGTCGCATATCATACAATATGGTAATCATGTTTGCTTTTTTTTCTATGTTCACTCTCCATCTCTCCTCTCTCTCTCTCTGTCCCTCTCTCTGTCTCACTCTCTGTCTCTGTCGCTCTTTGTGAGTCGGAGGGCGTTGCAGTGTCTAAAGCGGGGCGTTTAGGGCGTTTAATCCTGCGGAAGATGTCCTTGCGGTTATGTGGGGGTTTCTTTTTCTTCTCTACGTATTTTTTTTTTTTATGACGCGCGGGGCACTGAAGTCAACAATGTCATCATTATTCTTGAATATTGTGTTGTATTTTCGCAAACAATTTCGCTAAGCTGCGCAGCGTCGACTGGCGAACTGGGGCTGAGAAGGGGGCTGAAAAGGGGGCCGAGAGGGGGGATGGGTACCGAGGAATTGCGACTTGGCGCTCTGGTAATGACATGAAGAAAAAAATAATATGCGCTGTCATTGTAACTCGCTTGATTAATTCTTGCGTAGGGTGCTAAATGGGCTACATTTGCTATTGTACGACTATTAGAATATTTTTTCGATTCAATTGAGTTACTAAGAATTTTATTCTAATAGACTTATTGTTCTAATAAATATATCTAAATACTTTTCATTCAATAAATTTTATTTCATTTAAAATAATAGACAAATAATAATTTTTAGCCTCGTATTTTTCTCCATTTTTGTACGTAAATTTAAAAGTCTCGTTGTTAAAAATCACTTACTTTTATGATCAGCCTTTTATGACTTAACTTTTTTTTTTTTCATTATGATTTTTCGTCTCTTTAATTAAGTTAATAATTTTTTTTTGTTAGTTAAAACGATTTTTAAACAACTTATAATTTATTCAAATTTTAAAAAATCACTTAAAATTTAAGCTTTTGATATACAATAAAAGTATTATGTATTTTATTTGTGGTAAACTTATGATCACAGCTAAGTCTTATATTAAAAATATTACCAAGTAATGACTTTCCGCAATTCTAGTGGTATTTTAAATTCAATAACCTTCAGTTTTCTTTCATTTTGTTGCTCTCTATAGTTTGTAGCGGCTTTGCTCAGTCGACATAGTTGAATGCTGGATTTTCCTGCTCTCTCTCGTTTTTCCATTGGCGCACACACAAGTGGCTACAAAAGGAAATGACGCTGGCAACATTGAAAACAGACGCTGGCACTTCTCTGACACAATCCACGCCGGTTGCTGCTACAAGGATATGAAACCCAACCAAAAAACAAAAAAAAAACCATAGCTTGCTTATGTGCACCGTCGATCACACACACAAACACACACACACATACACACAATAGAGGGCGGTGACAACTAAGCAGAGCCATATTGCCAGTGTTTTCTTCTTCTTCCTTCGTCTCGTCCCTTTTCCCGTTGCCGTGCCACAAAACATGCTTTAAATTTTTTAATAACGCCGAGCTACAAGAGCGCTGACGCCCGCGTCCGGAGTCAGATCCGGCTTCAGTTTCTGTGCCAGGCGTTGCCTTCCAACAACAACAACAACAACAACAACAACAAGAACAACAAAAACAACGAGAAGAAGGAGGACGATGTGTTGGTTACCCTGTTATATACCTTCCCCGGCTCCACTTCCGAATGAACCATTGCCATCGTCATCGCCATCGCCATTGCCCGTTGTCGTCATTTGCACAGAAGTTATGTAAATTAATGTTTACTTAAGTTCCCCATGTTATTTCTTCGCTTCGCTTTTCTTTTTAGACCCTGTAGATAAAATGTACAATGGGTCATCTAAGTTTGTCAATAGAAATGGGTAACAGGCAAATGTTAGTTCTAGATTAAAATTCCGCTTCAGAAAATTATGATGTTTCAGCTTCTTAGACCACGTACTTAAAAAAAGGTACAGGGGTCTATTAACTTTGTTTTGTTGTACTTGAATTAAGTATTTCGAGCTCTATTTAAGAAAATTTGAGATAACTGAACTTTTGACATCATTTGAGACTGATTTGTTTGTTGAAACCAGGATTTGTTTCCTTTTTACAGGGTCTCTCAAAGTCTAGTTTGCTGGAACCGCATCTACTAGTAATTTTTTTTGTTTTCGCCATGCACTTTCACAATGTTGCCTACTTCAAAAACAAAAGCAGACAGCGGGGGCGGTGAATCGAGAAGAAGGCGGAACAGGAAAGGAGATGCGAAGGTGGCCCAGGCACTTGGCTAATGGCAGCGGTAACGGTTGAAGGTTAGCGCCAAAGACAAAGCTAAGACAACAGCAAAAAAAAATTGCAATAAATTTGCCAGTCGCTTCTGCAATTTAATAAAAAGCCTTCAAGGAGAGGATTTCAATGGAAGGGGGAGGAAAAGAGGATGGGGAAGCAGCATCATATAAACAATCATGCTTATTATTAAGTCAAATGGTGGAGTAAATGTTTCTGGTAAATTATGGCCCGGCCATGCAAATGAAATGGCAACGAGATGCGGCAATAGCTGCTGCTGATTATTATGCTGATATTCCCACCTGACTTGGCTAAAACGGGCGCCAAAATTTAATTTAAATATCGCAATGTCACAAGGCGCTGTCAACCAGTTGAAATTCGCCTGACACTTGACGCATGCAACAAGTCGGACGGGGAGGGCAAACAAAAGGCAACTTACATTGCCAGCTTGATGTCCTTTAGGCCAGGCCAACACGCAAACGTGCCCGGCATGCTAAACATGCTGCACAGTGCACTGACAAACTGACAAACTGACAAACCGACAAGCCGACAGCATAAGCAAACAAACAACCAGAAAGAACAACAATAACAACAACGAACAACGAGAACGACAACAAATCAAATGTGATTTTCTGGTCAATGTATTTGGGCAAAAGCAAACCGTATGCGGTTGTCCTGGACAACTTTTGCAGGCAGGACATCCTTTCAGTTCATTAGCAAATCAAACTTCCGGCTTTTCTTCGTCTTGCCTTGCCAAGATATTCAAAAGGAACGCCAATAAACAGAATGCTCCTTCCTTAGTCCAAGGAATTTGCATTCCTTAACCTCTGACCCTTCGGGCACACGGAGTACAAGCAATTCTCTTGTTTGCTGGTAATTTGATTTAAAGGCTTTTCTTGACCACAAATTGGGCCGCAGGGAAGAAAATGACACTATCAAATGGACTGCAAAGATATTGATATCAACTGAGAAGGAATGGAGGGAAACTAGAGTTTTCCGTTTAAATATTCAAATTTGAAATCTATTTTCTTAAATGATTAATGTGCATTAACTGACTACAAATATTATTTGTAGCATTGAATGTTTATTTATTTATTTGATTTCCAATGTATTACAAGTAAAACAAAATACTTGTAGTTTTTTTAAATTATTTACAAAAATTATATTTTAAGTTTGATTAAATCGAATCTCTTTTTTCTGGGATTTGCATGGAAAACAAATAACTTGTTTGATGCTCCCAAGATAATAATCAATATATCGCTAAGATAATATTTTAAATAATTCAATTATTAAGTTTTAGCTTTATTTAAAAATATAAACTATTTCAACTTTGTCAAAATAAAAAAATATGAGATGTCGAATTTTTGTCATTTATTTCAGTGACATTATTTAACTTTGATTTAAAATAATATTTTATAATAAATATTTATATCCTGACAATATGTAAATAATTAATAAATGAATGCAGTGGCTCACAAGTGTTGTTTTTGTTGTTTCGTGGTTACAATTGTGGTTAATTGTAAGTTTAATGAGCTGATAATCCATTAGGTGCAACAACCATATAATTTGTTTGCCTTGGGGTGCTTTGCATTGATTACACGTTGTAATTAAATAAAATAATTAAAATAATAAATAATACCGCACAGAGAAAAATTCCGAAATATGAAAAAAAAATGTAAAAAAAAAACCAAAAACTTAACCAACGGGAAATTGCAATTTACAACAAGCACCCAAAACAACAACTGAGTGAAAAGCGTAAAAAATAAAGAAAAATAAATAAAAGTGCACAAACAATTTTCAGTTGAGCGACCATGTAGAAATTTGCAATGGTGTCCAGACTGTGACTCTGACTCGGACTCTGAATCTGACTGCGGATGTTGGATATGTTGGATGTGTCGGTCTGTTGTTGTTTTGTTACTATTGTTGTTGGCCAGGTATCAGGCGCACAATGAACAACTGAAAAGTGTACACTGCCAGCAAAAGTCTAGTGTAAACATCTCTTTATTGAAGGGCATCAGACAAATGTTAACGAAAAAATAAAAAATATAAGCTAAACACAGAAAATAAAAATATAAATCCAAATTTGCAAGTTTTGATCTTGCGATCTCCTCTGGTAATAATTATCCAGTGTATACTGTTGACTTATCTGGGAATTAGTATCTCTGCATCCAAGAATCATGCATCAAGATTATCCATTGTCCATCTGAGGGACTCTTGTTCCGCCATCCTATCTCTGTAGGTGGATAAAGGACGCCGAGCAAGTGGACTACGACTAGCATTAGCTCCATCTGGATTGTTCTCTCTTTCTCCTTCTTCTTCTAATAGTTCTTCTCTTTGTGATTCTTCTTGACAGGAAATCGCTGGACGGCGACACACGGGACAGGCGTTTTTGTGGTATATCCAACGAGCTAAGCAGCTTTTATGGAATACATGACCACAATCTAGAGGCCGAAGATCCAATTTACTATCATGTCCATCTTCAACGCTTAGAGTGTCAAAGCAAATTGCACAATCATAGCCAGCTGACAGTGGCGGGCTAAAAAATCCCAAGCGACTCAAGAATTCTTTGACTCTGTACATTGAAAAGCTTTGGAGAGGTTCCAAAAATATAAATAGCAGTGAAAATTATAAAGTGACGAATTAAGTTAAAAAAATAATAATGTTTCTAGTCCGGAAAATTTTAGATGATATTTTAGACGTAAAAGTTAAGTGACAATACACATTTCAAACAATTTCAAGGCATATGGGATTTTTTATAAAAATTGTACAGTTTTCTGTAATCAACTTATTCAAAACTTAAAGAATAATGCTTTCGGATCGAGTCGAGGATTATCAATCTCAATGATTGTCTACCAAAAAATAGTATAAGAATATATTCTAATTTTGAAATCCTAAGAGCTTTAAATTTATTACATTTACTTTCCAATTTTTGCAAAATTAATATTATTTATAATAAATTCCATACTTACATATACTTTTACATTTTATGTTATAGAACAAAATGCTTGAGTTGGTTTTCTATTCATATTTATTGTTGCTATTTTCACACTGGAATCTTCAGTCTATATTTCTCTCAGTGCAGCTGTAACAACAACATAATCAACCACACGCAATGGGAAGCACAACAGATGATGCACTGCATTCAGTCGCCCAACTCATGTACCAAGAATAAAACAATCAAATGTCAGCTAAAGCCCAATCCAAGCTCCACTTCCAGTTCCACTTACAGCTCCAACTCTCATTCCCATTCCAGTTGCAGTCATCACGCTTTGTCACACATGTGATGATGATGATGTTGATGATGGTGATGTTGGTGATGGTGGCCGGAAGTGAGTTACCCCCAAAATGGCGACCGGAGCGAACGGACAGAAGCGATTCTTTGATTGTTGTTGCATGACACTTGAATCTGAGATTTGCTTTGTCGCTGCACGCTTTAATTATTGTTATTATCTTTCGCTGGGGGCAGGCCATGGCAGCAATAGCAACATGTGCCTCTAGAATTGGCCAATGCGGCGGGAAAATCACTCGACGGCACGCGATGTCAAATGGATGCAGCCCTCCTCCCACGTCCCCTTCAAGTCCCCTCTCTCTCAATTGCATTCTTTTGTGCATACAATGTTCATGCATATTTATTAAGTCGACGCGCTTTTGTATTTATTGTTGTGCACAGTAACTAACTTTATATATGTATAATGCACTCAATTTCCTGACTGCCCACTCTCCCCCCCTCACTTCCCTCCCTTCCCACCCTTCCCCGCTTGTCAACACTCCCACCTGGTTTTGCCTGCGGTATCATCGTCAGAGTCAGACTCAGAGTCTCTCGTCTCTCTGCGTGCCTAGCACAAAAATTAAATTATTTTAGTTCATAATTTTAAATTATAAAATTCAACTTCATCGTTTGACGAGCAGTTGGAGGAAAAAGTTGGTGGAAAAGCTGGAACGTGGCAACTTTAGTCAGTTTTCTCTGCCCTGCGGTGTCGTTGTCTCTCGTCTCTCGTCTCTCGTCTTTCTCTTTCTGTCCGCAAATGCAATTTCCGAAATTTTGGAAAATATTTAGAAAATTAACGCAAAGTTGTGTGAAATGTTTCGTCTACGCCACGCTTTTAGTTTATTTTATTCCATCTAAAAACATTATGTTAATTCAGCCTCCCCCAAATCTCCCATTCTCTATCTCTCAAAATTTAACAACGGACAGTAAATTATGGAGTATTTTATGGACTCGGCTTGAATGATGGTTACATTTATAGAAAAATACCAACCTTTCACAAACATATAGAACGAATATATATAAATGTTGACGTTAAGTTACTTTTTTTCGGGTCTATTTCATTTAGGGAAATATATTTTCCATACATCGGTAAGTCATTCAGTGATAATATGATAATATTTTAAAGACTAAAATTGTTAGTTTTATAATATAAAATTATATTTTAAGCCCATATATCTAAAATATGTGTAAATTAGATTATTAAAATAAGGGAAAACATCTTGGAAGATTGTGAATAATTTATTTTTCTAAAAGTGTTGTCTTTTTTAAATTTTAGAAATTTGCGACCAAAACTTGAGATACAAATTTTTATTGGAACTTGTTGAAGTCATTAATGGGATTTCAGAACTTTGTGAAAATGTATCTTTTTATAAATATGTATTAAAAGGTGCTTTCTTTCATTGGTAATGAAGGTAAAATACATATTTTGTTAAAATAGAGTTTTTAAAATATATCTGAAAGTGGAAATATAATTCTATAAGATCATCTTCCGTTGCTTTGGGCCAATCGCACAGTGACGTCCGCCCCCGAACAGTTGCTGTTCCACACTGATTCCACAGAAACTCCACCGAACTCCACAAGTGTGAAAATGCCGATAGAAAATCCCCTTTGGAAGCGGGTTGGCTCCAGCACGCATGTCCTTAAAAAGGCCATTGGATTTGTTTATTTTTGGGGGATTCGTTGGGTTTGTGGCTTCACTAAGGTAGCGCCATCTGGCGGGGTGACAAGTGTTTGGTTTTGTGTATTGTTGTTGTTGTTGTTGGGGCTGCAAGCAAATTGCATGTTAAATTAAAAACGCAAGACGAAGAAGAAGAAGAGAAATAAAATGAAATGAACACAAGCAAAGGTAAAGCAAGAAAGAAATCACGTAACTGTCAAATATCTCATCATATCTCATTTTATGCTGATCGACTGTGGGAAAACTTGCCACAGAGAGATTGTTGTGTTGTGTTGTGTTGTGCTGTTTGAGCCAAAACAGATCTTGGCTGACAGATAATACCGCAAATTCACACATGTCTGCTAGATTATAATGTGAACTCGTATTATTATTTTGATATTTTTATATAGACCGCTGTGGCTTTTCTGTTGTGGGTGCGTTTGATGTTTGTCAGCATTTCTTTTTTTCAACTTTTTTTGGCAGTCACGTTGAGTTGAATTCATTTCCAAGAAGTGTAAAGAATTTTCTACACTCAGAAATAAAAATTAAGATTTCTGCACTTAAACAGGTGATAGTTAAGTAAAAACAATTCAAAAAAGCTGACGGAGTTCGTAATTTCCAAAGCTGAGAACAAAAATCTTTTTTCAGGTTCGCTTTTCGCAATCGCGTAAATCTTTGAATACGATTTTTCTGGGTTACTTTTATTTCTTTTGGGATTAATTTAAGTCTTTATAAAAGATCGGATCATTCTAGTTTAAGCACACAAAAATCTTAAGCTGATCCGAAAATGTACTTGCTTCTAGTACAAAACATT
Source organism: Drosophila subquinaria (assembly GCA_037043405.1). Lineage (NCBI taxonomy): Eukaryota > Metazoa > Arthropoda > Insecta > Diptera > Drosophilidae > Drosophila > Drosophila subquinaria. Next base: position 23,271 of record JBAMBL010001093.1, on the reverse strand, counting down.
CTCATATTTCAGTTCGTTTCTATCTTGAAATACACAAGCTTTGTTACTCGATGTGACCCTTTTTACGTTTAAAATCAGTTGAGAATTCTAAGGCGCAAAAATGACAAATGAAACTTAAGCAGATCGTTTCATACTTAATTCACAAAAATCTTAAAATTTTTAGAACAAAACCGTATAAATTCAAGTAGGGACATACTTAATTTTAGGCTGGCATATTTTTTTTGAGTGTAGAGAAGAACTGCCTAGAGTCGAGATGATTAGCTCAACTGTCAGTTTATCTGGGTGACTTTCGCCAAAGTTGGTAAGTTGGGAAGTTGTTCGCATGTCTTGGGATTAGCACAAATCGCATTTCTAATTGGACAACTTTGCTTATCGCATTCCCATTCTCGCAGTCTCCCAGTCTCGCAGTCTCCCAGTCTTCCAGTTGCTCTACAGCTCTATCCATTAACTTGGCCATTTCAATGGAATGCACGGCACGCTGCACTGAGCAAATGCAAAGACCAGAGACCAGAGACTCGTCGAGCGTATCATAACCGGATTGGATCGGATCGGATCGGAGCGTGAACTAAAACTGAAACTAAAACCCAAAATGCAGTGTGTGCTCCTCCTTTGGGTGTTCACTGTAGCGCAACGTGTTCCCTCCCGTCGCGACGTCGGCAGCATTATTAATGGACGGACGGGAGCACTACGAAAATTGCCCGTTGTCTGTCGGACGGACGGAGTGCAAAAGCTGAAAGAAAGAGAGCCAGCCAAAATAGATCTCTTAACGCTGATAGCCACGGTCAAGTTCACGACGTCGACGTCGGCGTCGACGACGGCAGCGTGTCATTAGCATGTAATGAAAATTGAAAATGTAACGGATCCCCAGCCCTAAAGTCGGTTACGCGATAAGCATCTTTAAAAAAAGGACCCCTAAATAGTTTATTGATATGCTACTAAAAAAACACATACAGCAACAGAAAAAGGACTCGCTAAGAGAGCGCACCTGCCTGTCTGACCTCTCACCGCCTCTCTCTCTCTCTCTGCTCTCCTCTCCTTTGGGTTATAATTAAAGAGCAGCTCCCATGACTGGCACTTTGCTGGTTCTCGATCACCTTGAAAGTAAAAGTCGCCTCAGTGCATTTATATGTTAATCGCAAAAAGTTAAAAACAACTTTTGCAGGCTAAAAATCATTAAATTAAAACAAACAAATAAATGAATAATAAGCAAAGAGAATGCATAATGTCTGTACTGTCTGCCGCCAGAGAGCGCCAGCAATTTGCATAGCACACATACCAATGCACATGTCTACTTGCACTCACTTTGTACACACGATCATCAACAGCAGTGAGAGCGCGCGAACGTGAGAGCAAGTGTAAGAGAGAGAGAGAGTAACAGCTGATCAACGTGATTGCTTCAAGTTATGCTTAGATAATTTTAATGGGCATGCAAAGTGTTTATTAAACATGGCAACAACGTCACATGCTAATCAGGCAGTTCGTTTCCAGTTATCGTTACACTTTTTATGCAGATGAACACACACACACACACACATTTGATATAATGAGCCGATGCTCAATGTTTGTTTATGTAATTAGTCGGTCACTTGTTTAGCATGCAATACAAATTCATATTCAAATTCATATTCAATTCATATGCGTATTTCTGTTTGCTTAAACATGTTTTTTGGGCGCTAAATTCAAATTTGAAAAATACTACGCGTGCGAAAAAGCTTTGAGACAGAGTTGAAAATCGTCTTAAAGAGCGACAGCTGTCGAGCGCTCTTCTCGCGCTGGAAGCGGCTCTGTGTGTTTGCGTGTGAGAGCGAGTGTGTTTGTATGTTTCGGTGTCTCTGTCTGACAGTCTGCGTGGTGGGCGTGTCTTGCGCTGAGCGTCGGCGTATGGCAAATGCGCAGACGCTGCGCTCTGAGAGTGGGCGTTGCCAGAGCGACGCAGACGCGTTGAGCAGGTGACTGGAACGAGCGTGTCGACGCTATATGTGTTGCGTGTGTGCGAGCGAGACAGACATAAACAAAATGGCTGCTATCATTGGCCAACTGCCGATAGATGGCGCCAGTGCCGGCATTTGGCTGCCAGCTGCTAATGTTGCTGCTGCCTCAGCTGCAGCTGCTTGGGCTTGTGCTTGTGCTTTTTTTTGGCCCATTCGCAACTGTAAACTGTAAACTGTTTGGCGCGCTCAGCTAAGCGATTTGGGTTAGGAGTGTCGTCGTCGTTTGGTTTGGTTTGGTTTGGTCTACGGAACTGCTCACAACCTGCTCCCCCGGCCTTGTAGGCGCGCACATTTCCGAGCCATTCCGTGCACCCGAAACTTGAGCAATTTTTCACTCGAGCACAAAATGCCGTCTTGCCGATTTTCACGCTACGTTGGCTGTGATAGAGGAGCAAAGGACGACGGATGAAGGACGAAGGAACAGCGTTGACCGGAGTGCATTTTGTTAGTCTAGCGATGTTCATGGAAGCAAAGGGATCACAGGATGTTTTTTTGTTGCTGCTCCTTTTTTTCTGCTTGCTCATCTTCTTATTCTCGGGTTCGAGGGGCGTCTGCTCAATAATTTCAACATTGTTTGCCATAATGAAAGCTTCTTCATTTGAACGTCCTGCACAATGCGCACTGCACTCTTATTCCAATGCCTGTGCACAGGTCCTTTTTGTGTCCGAGACTCTGTAAAACACGCTTCCTGTTCTGGGCTCTCTGTCGACGCCGACGTCGACGCCGACGATGCCACGCAGCAGTTTGCGTAATAAAATTTGCATAATTTTAAATGTATGTATGTATGTTGTATATGTATGTGTGGGAGTGTGTCTCTCGACTGTCTCGCATATCCTTGCTTGCCATATCCTTACGCATTGTCTGCCGATTGCTGCACACACAAAAACAAATAAGTCTCGCGGCGAGGCGAGACAAAAACACAAAATACAAAACACAAAACACAAAAGTGCAGCAGGCAATGGCCAAAGTTTTAAGACAGCTTTAAACCTTCAGTTCCCTTCAGTTCCAGGGACTCATTTGTGGGTGGGGCAGCGACACAGAATTATTCAGCTTATAGCGGGAGTTCTGTCAATTTAACCAACCTAAACAACTCCTGAATTTTGCGTGCCTGGCAAGGAACACAAAAAAAGCAAGGACCTCGTTCTCGTCATTCATTACTTAATACCAACTCATAAATTAGCAGGGAGAAAAATGATTAAACAAATAAGTTAGTTCAAGTTAATAGAAAAACACGCACGACGAAACATCAATGTTAACATATTTTTGGTGTATTAGGGCATATCACACTAGGCAGATACCCTATAGGAACTGGAACTGGAACGTTATGTCTCAAAAGCATATTTTCTGAATTTATTGGACGATTTGTTGCAGCATTATCTAAACTTTTCTTGAGTTTTCTAAATTTTAATGTAATTTTAAAAATTTGCTTTTTGGTATAAAATTTGATTAAATATTAATGCAGACCAAGCATTAGATAGATTTTTTATCATTCTAATGTTTGTTTTAATGTTTGTCTTAATTATTACGACGAAAAATATTTTGGGACCAATTCTAAATAAACCCACGGATAATATTTGAGTTTAATATGAAGAAAATGGCCTAAGAATACGATTATTATAGTTAAGTTAAGTTTGGAAAATTATTGAGAAATTACTTTTGATATACTTTTGCTATAAGAGTTAAAAAATAATTGTAAATGAGATATAAGTATAAATAACTTTTGCATTATTTTTTTTTATGCATGTATATTTCTGACGTTTCTTGTAGTGTATCCTCAAATTCGTTTTGCTTGATGTTCTCTTCTTTGAAATATACTACTCGTATCCATGTAGACATGATTCTCAGTGCTTTTGGGGGGCAACCCACTTATGGTGCTTATTAAGCATGCTTATTGGGGCCATCAAAATGAATCAGGACAAACTATCAGAGTCTAACCCCTTCAACTTGTTTCCTTTTCCATCTCTCCCTTTTCCCAATGAGCTGGAAACGAATGCGTCAAACTTTGTTTCATTTTTCTTTCAGCGTCTAATTTTATTTTTTTTGTTATTTTCTTAAGGTTGTGCTAAAGTTTTGGGTTATATTGTACATTAGGGTGTCCCTTATTTGGTCAAAGTCAATATTTTTAAACGCATACGGGCTAGTTCTGTTCATTAGGTCCTAAAGCACTCAAAAATAAATTTTTACCTCAATCGGAGTATGATAACCCGTGCCGACTTGGATCGGAAAATTTAAAGATTATATGGGACAAAAAAAATTTTTTTTTTATTTTTTTAATTTTTTTTTTTTTATTTTGTTGATCAGGTCCTAAAGAACTCAAAACCAAGTTTTCACCTTAATCGGAGTACGATAACCCATTCAAATTTGCATCGAAACATGAAAAAACAGTATTTTAACACTGATAAGACATTTTTCGATGATTTTTCATGTTTCTATGCAAATTTGAATGGGTTATCGTACTCCGATTAAGGTGAAAACTTGGTTTTGAGTTCTTTAGGACCTGATCAACAAAATAAAAAAAAAAATTAAAAAAATAAAAAAAAAATTTTTTTTGTCCCATATAATCTTTAAATTTTCCGATCCAAGTCGGCACGGGTTATCATACTCCGATTGAGGTAAAAATTTATTTTTGAGTGCTTTAGGACCTAATGAACAGAACTAGCCCGTATGCGTTTTAAAATATTGACTTTGACCAAATAAGGGACACCCTATTGTACATATATATTTTTTCAATTTTTCTTTACTGTTGCTGTTGACTCCTGTTATTGTTATCAACATTAAATCAAAGCACAAGCAACAAAGACAACAACAATTACAAAAGGCTTTAGCTGCTGAATAAAAAAGAATGAATGAATCGGAATATTCACATATATATATTTCTATATATCTGTAATGGCCAAAAAAGCGGACCCGAAAAAAAAGTAAGAGAACAGAAAATTTACAATGTCGCCGGTTTCCGTTCAACAGAAAGAGGAGAGAAGGGGGGGGGGGGGAGGTGGGCATGCCATGGGAGGTGTTCTTTTTTTGGGGAGGGGAAGGGGGCGTTGCGTTGCTTTGGTTTTGTTGTGGCAATAAAATACATCATAACGGTATCATAAGCGAGCGAACAAAGCGAAAGGCGATACACAGAGAATACACAGAAAATACACACACACACACACACACATACGCGAAAAAAATGGAATAACAAAAAAGGCAACGAAAATCTGTGAAAAAAATCCATTTGCAGGGCGGCGGCGAGAAAAAATATTCAAATTTTGTTGCGATGCGCAAAAACAACAACAACAGCAGCAACAACAACAACAAAATAAAAAAACAGCAACAACAGCAATGGGTAAAAACAAAGCCTAAAAGAAACAACAGAAACAGAGACGCGCTATTATGACAAGAACAACAGTAACAACAGCAACAACAACAACGACGATAACAAAAATAACAACAATAGCAACAACGACAATGGCGTCCACCGGAAATAGTCACACACACACACACACACACACACACACACACACTCCAACTTATGTGTATGAAAGGGTTTTACGTGCCGTTAGTTGTCTCCTGTCTCCTGTTGTCCCCCCACTCCCCCCACTTATCCACCTCATTCACCTTGTCCCTTGTCCCTTGTTCCATGTCCTGTGCGTGCTGCAGCAAATAAAATATTAAAATTGGTTCAATGAATTTCAATAACAACAACAAACACGAAATCAAAACTAAATTTCGCTTTATTGATAACGAAACACAAGGTAAAACAGTGGTGTCCACAAGGGGGAGTGGAATGCGGGGAGTAGAGAAAGAGGGAGATAGAGAGAGTTGTACGGATTGCGTGTGTGCTGTTTGTGGTTATGTATTGTGGCCCCAACACTTGAAATATGTGAATGTTTGACGATTGTGTGTATGTATATTTGTGTGTGAATTGCAAGACAGTGGCGCTGTGTTAAAGTAATGAGAGGGGACAGACAGGGGGGAAGATAATTAATTTGAGTAAGGTACATAGAGAGTTAATTAAATGTTTAAAAAAATTAAAACAACTTACTCAATTTATTTAGCAACAAAAAATACATATTTGTTATTTTAATTCTTCCTAAATTTATTATTTTATTATGGTTCTTAAAAGAAGTTCGTTTAATAAAAAAAATAAGATCTATTGCCTTTAACTATTTTTAAAAATTACAAATTTACATCTTAAAAATGTAAATGTATTATTTTACTAAAACAATTTGCTGACTAAGTCTATAAGTATAGAGTATGAAACAATTAAATTAATGAGAACTTACAGATTAATTAGATTGAATGAGACTGTAAATTAGATTCTAATTGTATTGCAATAATAATCATATTAAATGAAAAAAAAAATTGAAAATGCTTAAAGGGTACACCTAGATTCCCATATATTTCAAAAGTTGTTAATGTGCGATTCTAATTACATTTTAAGTAGTTAACTTTATTAAGGCATTATTCATTTTATACTTAAGAGCAATAATATTATAATGGGTATCAGTTTTTTATGTGGTAATTAGATATGATCCAATAAATTCGATATAATATAGTTTTCAAATAAAAAACTGGTGTCGATATTTCTAAATTTTGTTAAGTTTTTTCGATTGTTTACAAATTTACTTTTATTATCTGTAAAGGTTATAGTGAAGACTTCAGAGAAACTTTCTATCTATTTTAATTTGTTAAAAAAATGATTTTAATCGTTAATTTAAAAACTTAATTTTCTTTTTTATTTAATTTCTAATGCTCAACTAAACTTGCAGACCCTTACTTAAAGTTTTAGAGTCTCTGTCCCTGCTTGTGGCAAATACTCACATATGACACACACACACGCACACTAAAACACAGACACCCATTAAGAGAGAGTTCACTTATGGATATATGTACATATGTATGTATATTGCACATATGCAGATACAAATCTATATGTGTTTGCAACAATGCCTTTCAATCTTAACCCTTCTGCAGTCGTGCGTGTTGAGTTCTGCCATTTGGTTAACCTGTGATGTAGAGGCTCACCCTCCCTTTTACACTCCCCCTCTGATGACCCCTCGTTTGTTGTTGTATTCTATCTATCGACTTATTTGCATGTTGTGCTATTTTATTACATTGTGCACTTTTGGGCAAATCGATAAAGTGCGTTGATTTGTCAGACCAAAACGAAGAAGAAGTGGAGTCAGAAGAAGAGATTTTGTTGTTGTCACTTTAATTTAAGAAATTTCTCAAGCTAATCGATGATTAACAAAAAAACAAAGCTGGGTGCCACACAGAAAAAAAATACGATATAAAAACAATTCCAAATCATAAGTTCTGCAATATCGGAATTCTTAAAGCGAGTTCTAAATACTTAGTTAAAGTAAGATTTTTCAATTCCTTATTCTCAAATATTATGATTATCGGTGCTCTATAAGATTCTTTTAGAAAAATGTAGTATGTTAGGCTTTTTTTTATCTATTTTAATGTGGCTTCCATTTCATTCGCATGTTGTGTTAATTTGACAATAATATCCTAAATACATTTTTAAAATATACAATATAATTTGAAGAATTTTAAACTTAAATTTTAAAATGATTTCTTTTTTCTGTGTACTGGAATCAGACCTAGCTACAGTTCGATATGCAGATATATAGATGGGAGTTTGTATGCGTGTGTGTGTGTGTGTGTGTGCTTGGCTGTATGTGTGTGTGCTGTAAGCATACGCACAGGGTTTTTCTATTTGGCGACAGTGTCCAAAACAAACACACACACACACACACACGCACACACACAAAATGGCAACATTGAGTTTTGGGCCCAACTGGAAATACCTACAGTGACTAGGGCAAGGGGGTTAGGGAAGGGGGAAGGGGGGCGATGAGGGGAGCACGACAACATGACAGGCAGACGAACGTGCGGCGTTTTGTTCTTGTGTTGTCGAGGGTTGAAAGGACGCACACACACACACACAAACACAAACACACGCACATACCAACGCACATTGGCAGCGACAAATAACAAACAACACACACACACTGACAAACAAACACCAACTGAAAGCAGTGCACAGGCAAAAGCAAGCAGTGTGGGGGAAGGAGGGGAAGGGAAGGAGGAAAGGAGGAAAGGGGGCAGCTCCCAACGGGGGAATGTCGCGTACAATTTGCATGGTAAGGTTGTCCCACAGCTCCTGCGTCTACTTCTACTTCTACTTACATAGTATTCCAAATTATTGTATGCGTGAATATTCAAAAGTGCTGCGTATATCAGTGTGTGTGTGTGTGTTAGAGTGTGTGTGTGCGTGTCTGTGTGTCTGTGTGGGGGTTGCCACAGCAACAGGAAATAGACGCATGCGTATTGCTTTCATTGCCGATTTTTTTGGACGAGTGTGTTAGGTGTGTGTGTGTGTGTGTGTGTAGGGTGTATGTGTGTGTGTGTGTGGACAGCCCATTGGGGAACTGTGCACGTTTGGCCTGCGAAACAAAGCAACGCCAAATAATAAATAATTGCTAGTTGGCATTGAGGTGTAGCAACAACAACAACAACAACAACCAAATGAGATCCCCTTCGTGTCCTTTTTCCCTCAACATACTTTCGTTCTTCTTCTTCTTAGCTTTCTTTTTATCGTTTTTGTTTTCTTGTGTGCCGTTTTCTTAATTAAAGATTATTTTTGGTAAGCGTTGATTGAAAAGCAAAAAGCGCAACACTCGGCGTATGCTTAATATTCCTGGAATTTTAAATTTAAATTCGAATTTAAATTTGATTTTGAATTTAAATTTAAATTCGAAATTAAAGCTCAACGATTTGCGGTCGCTTTAAAGTGCCAAAAAACTCAACCCAACAGTTTTCAAACAACTCGTTGTCGTTGTGTGTGTGTGTGTGTGTGTGTTGTTGTCATTTGAAATGGCGTGTCTGTCTATCAGTCAGGGAATAAAGCAAAGGGGGAGGAGGAGAATTAGGGGAGAGTAGGGTGGGGAGGGAGAGAGGGGAGGGTGCTAGTTGCAACCTGTCTACATAAATACTGTCTGCGATAAGGCCTTTGTTTTTGTCATAAATCTCATTTTATGATGAATTGATATGAGAGAGTGACTGCAGCCAGACACAAATTGGAAACAAACACACACACACACATATGCCGAAAGGTAGGAGTTGAAGGTGGAGAAAGCTTTGGGACACGTTCGAGGATTGGCTGATAGACAGCAACTTGTGTTGATTTGTGGGTTGTTGCAGTTGTTGATATTCCGCTAAATAATTACATAGTTTCATAGATTTGATAGGAAACAAAACAGGGAGAAACACAGAGAAAGAGAGACAGCGAAAGAGGGAGAATTGGAAAAATAAATTATGAAACAATGGAATATATAGAAAAAAGTGCAATCACATGAAAATTGTTTGTTGTGTAAAAATATTTAGAATATTTCTAATAATTATGAATATTAATTAATGTGCACAAACAATTTAAACAAAATTGATTGTTTTTTTTTTTTTAAAAGTTACTAAACAGGAAGAATTATTATTTCTAGACATGATTTAATAAATAAATGTAGCTAGAAAATAGCGAATTCATCCATTTGTTCTGAAATGTTGGACTTTTTTGAAGGGATTCTTTTGAAATGTTCCGATGCGATAGTAACTTAAAGTATGGCAATAAGTTTTAATTCTAAACATGCTTTTCATAATAATTTTTCAAGTTCGCTGTCGTCACTATCGTAATCAAAAGTATGATAATAAAGATTATAAAACACTGTCCATCTTTAAATTATATAATTACATCAAAGAGAGTAACTTGGATTTATATGATTTTACATTCGTTTTCACTTTTGACTACAGGGTATCTTAAGCTTTTTTATGTTTTTCTTGTAAACTTTATGTTAAGAAATGTCATTTCAGTGTCCTATCTAGTATTTCGCAACGATTGAATATCCTTATGAATATTCACAGCTTACGAAGGAAAGTGTCGAGATATTTGCCAAATCTTGTTTCTGCTCTTCAAGCTCTTTCAAAATACTGCACAAATCAGACATTGTTGTATCGAAGTCTTCGACTCTGCTTCTTTCTCTGTCTCCTTCTCCGTCTCCGTCTCAATTTCTCCATCTGAGTCAAGTGAAAGTTGTGCTGAACAGCGACACAGGATATTCCTAATGTCTGCCTGTTTGTCTATCTGTCCCAGCCGAAGGCGTCTCCCGCCATGTTTGTCTGCCAGTCTCACTCTTTCTCTCTCTCTCTCTCTCTCTCACACATTCGTGTGTCTGTCTCTCGTTTTCTGTGTGCATGCGTTTGCACCTCATTTGCATAAACGCTCTGGCAGCGGCATCGCCAAACTTTTGCCCACATTGCACAAAAGAAGGCGGCAAAGGAAAAACTGTCGAGCCAGGACAAGGACAGGGCGCAGAGACCAGGAAAGGAGGAAGGAAGTGGGGAGTAGGCAACAGGAGACTGTGAAGCTGGCAGCGAGTCGAGTGAAAAATGCGCAAACTTGGTAACCAAGTTAGCGCGTTATTTTAACATTTTCCGCTTTGCCTCTCTCAACCTGTCTCTCTCTCTCTCTCTCTCTTCTCGCTCTCCCTCTTTCTTACTCAGTGTCCCTTTTGCTCTGTTTGTTTCAGCGTGCATGTTCTGGGACATTATTCAAGGAGTTGGTACAAATCACAGCCAACTGGAAATTATGATCGATGTGGCAGCAACCGGTTAGCCAAGTCAAGTCGAGTCGACTGAAGTCGCGTCGGGGCCAACTTATGCGGCGGTTTGTCAGGAAATTTGTTAAGTTTTGCGATTGCACTGCGTTGATTTTCCAGATTTTCCATGATAAGTGGCCGCAAAGTTTGCACGGCGTAAGTGTTGGCTTTCATGTATAGATTATCAAGTCTGTAGCACGTTGAAAACTACATTTGATCAGATAGCGAATAAAAGCTATAAATATATGAAAGGATTCAAGGTATCCTTTTATTATTTGATTTTGGCTTGATTGATAGCTGGATACGTATATAAAATGTTGGAATAATTGAAAAATTGGAGAAATAGATAGATGGGAATTGTCTTTTATGGAGATATATAAAGATAAAAGGAACAATCGATATATATGTAGGAGGACTAGACATTCGAGTTATCTAGTAGAGAAATTTAGAATGTAACATTTAATTGTCTTAAATTTTTTGACATTTTTATTTAATTTTTCAATTCTTAAAATTACATAAATATTGTTAATATTAAAAAATTGTATTTATTTAAATTTTTCTTTTTCTTTTAATATAGATGGTGAAGGGATAAATACATGTTTGGAAAAATAATTAAGATAAGTATTTAGAAATATATTTAGTTGACTGAATAGATAAATTAAAAGGTGAAAAAATAAATAATTATATTAATTTATGCACTGTCATTTTCTGTTTTTTTACTATTATTAAAATTATTAAATTTAATTAAATGACTTTTAATTATACTACTTCCAATTAATGTAAAACAGAATGAATCATTATCTTTTGACTGCTTTCTATTCGATATTTTCCCTCATTCTGAGTCGTAATCCTAATCTACGACCTAATTTCAGTTCCTGACCCTCTCCCCATCCGACCCAAACTCGCCCATCTTTTCATGCCATCAACATTTCATGCAAATTGCCTAAGGTCAAGAGCAAAGCTGCATTCTCTCTGCTCCTCTTCTCCGCGCAAGTTTATATGTGTGTGTGTGTATATGTGTGTGTGTGTGTGCAAAGTGCATAAAAAGTTTCAATATCAGTGGGTCACATGCTCGTCTGCATCACTGATGAGCCAGAGACGAGCCTCCTCCGTTGGTTACAGTTCCCAGTTCCCAGTTCCAGTTGCGATGCCAAAGTCAACGTCGAAATCGACATTGACTTGCGTCTCTTCCTCTTCCTCTTCCGATATTAACAACAAATTATGGCCCGCTCATAAAATCGCACAATAAACAAAAGCACAAATTGTGTGTGTATGTGTGTGTGTGTTTCTTTATTTGTTTGCCAAGCAGAAGAAAAAGAGAGAAAAAAGTAACAAATGAGTCGAAAAAAAAAGTAAATTTTCTGCAATAAAAACTTTTTCGTGATCTACCTCAACGAAGGAGGCAAAGTCAAGACTTTGGTGTCTGGAGAAGTTCAGATGTGTGTGTGTGTGAATGAAATGGAAAGTGGAATATACCGGGATGACACTCTCTATATATGTATATGTGAGTGTGTGTCTTGTGGGGGTTACTGAACGATACGCTGAAGGCATAAAAAATCAGCTCTCGTGTAATAATCATAAATTAGTTTATGAGTCGTCGTCGTCGTCGCGTGCGCGTAACCTTGCCCTTCTACACACACACACACACACATATGGACACTCAGATGCAGCGACACACACACACACACATTTATGTATCGAGTCAGTTTTATATATATTTTTTGTAGCCAAGTTTCCTTTATTTTTTATTTGTGCACACTGTTGAATTTTAACGGCTGCTGCATAAAAATGGAAAGCAAAACCAACGACTAAAAAGAGACAGCAAGACAAACAAAGTGTGGGAGTGTTCGCAAGAGAGAGAGAGAGAGAGTAAGAACCGCAGATAAGCAAATTTGAAATTCTGGAAACGCAGCCGTGTGAATGTCGAAGTGGAAAATGTATTCGAAAACAAATTTTGAATTACAAATCGACGACAGAGTTTGTAGCCGACTGTTGTCTGATGACGTCATCGAAAGGATGCAGCAAGGACGACTGTGGCAAGTAGCAACAACAACAACAAAATTTCGCACGAGTTTTGCATTTGAATTACGAGCAACGAGTTCCGCTAGACGAAGGACGAAGGTCCTGTCTGTACATGCGAATATCCAAGTGTGTGTGTGTGTGTTTATGGGAAACAGCTGATTATTGTTTTGACCTGGCCTGAAGCTGTCTAGCATTTAAGCAACTTAAGATCCGACTGCTTTTAATTGCGCTTTTTTCAATATTTGTTTTTTATGAATTCTAAGTGCGCAGACGCCATTTGCATTGATAGACAAAATGGCCGAGAGGCCTGCCAGCTAAACTAACGGTAAATTGTGGTGTTGCCAACTGCTGTCAAAAGCAGACAGACCATAACGTTTTTCAATTAGCCAAGGCGGAGAGAGAGACTCTCAGTCTTATAGAGACTTTTAACTTCGCGAGTCAACTTCCTCTTAAAGTTGCGAGTCTTTAATTTTGTCAAAGAACTTGCTTTATATCGACCCAAACACACACAGATATATTTAACACACATATACGGACACATACATATATAAGACACCCACTTTCATCATCAATGGCGACTGGAAAAGCTGTGCCTTCCGAGGATTCTCTAATTAGCATTCTGAGCGGTGCTCACATCGCAACGCGCGTCTGGAATACAAATGAGGATCGCTTTCGTTGACGTTGTTCCTGTCGTTGTTGTTGTTGTTGTGGTGGCAAGGGCAGCATCCGCCATTGACAGCCAACGATACACACACACAGACACATACACTCACAGAGAAAGAGTGAGCGAGAGAGAGAGCGAGAGAGAGCGATTGGGAGCTTGTGCAGGACACAATTTGGGGCTCGCTTATTTTGTGTATTTGTTTTGCTTCGCTTCTCGTTCGTGCTTTCGGTTTTTTCATCATTTAGTTAGTTGGTCTCTTTTGTTGTATTTGTATTGGTATTTGTGTATTTTGTGGACTCAATTGGACGGCATTGCCCGTCACGAATGGAACTGTGTTTATAGGCAACTAGTTGTTATTTAAACGAAAGGTTATACAGATATATATTGGAATTTATAACACAATTTCTACAATTCACAACATCTTTTCTTTATTTAGTATTTAGAAATTTAAGGATTCATTTAATAATTATAATTAAAGTATTGCCTAGCAACATCTCATAACATGAGAAAAAATAACCTTTCTTATAAAGATAAACCTCGTTTCAAAAAATTAAAAATTATATGAATTTCATGCTTTCATAAATTTTGCAATCAATAATTTTAGTTTGCTGAATTTTTAAATTTCCAAAAATAAGATTATAAACTCAACTTTAATCAAATAAAAAGGTCACCAAATCACACATCTTCAAGTTTTAAACTTTGAAAAGTTGTAAGGTACTATTTAAATAAATAATTTTAAGGCCCTAAAAAAAGACATGTGTAAATGAAATTCAATTCAGTTTGTTGACCTCATTTTTATTCATTTGCAACTTTCATTTGTAACCTTAAGCATAATATCCAGTAGTTGAAAATATTTTGGACGCTCAAAATGTTCGATGTTTTGATTTCGGACCTTTCAGAATTCAGTGTGACAGCATAATACCAAAAATCATTAAAAAGTTGAGAGATTGTTGGTCTTATGCTGCTGTGGTCACACTGTTGCGTCAACTGTGCACATAAAATAAATAAACAACAAAATAAATCAATTATATTAAATTGAAAATAATTGAAGAATGAAAATGGACAATACGGTCATAAGACAATTGGTAGCAACTAATACCCTAATTATGGGATTAATGACCTTATATTGTACTAAAAGAGGTTAGATCCCACAGGATCGGTCTGTGTTGCACCTCTTCTATTAATTTAATTCGTTCTTCATTGTCAAAGAGCTCAATGCGGCTCTTATTTTGTTGCTTATTTGGCTCCATTGCTGCTCAAAATGATTTAGACCCTTCGAAACACTGAACGAATCGATGTTTTGAAAGGTATAAAAAAAAAGCTGCCAGCTGTCATGAAAGAGTGTTGTAAAACACCCAAAAATTTTCTGAGCTGCCCAAATTTAGGTACTGGATACAAGGTTTAGAAATAGCCTTACAAAATAATTTCGAGCCAGTTTGCAACCCTTTTTTATATGGAGTTGATACCTTTCAAACTGGTTTTTCAACAACTGGATACTATGCTTTAAGCCCAACGACTAAATTTTGTTATACAGGATATCATAACCTTTTTTATTTACTTATTCATCTAAGTTCCATAAGTTCCAAATATACCCATATCTGCTAAATTCTTCTATATGTCAAATAGTAGCACGACATACGGAATCCATTTGATCAACATACGTATTTAGTTCCAGCTTTTTGTGTTTTTGTTTTGTATGCTTTTGCATGGAGTTTGCATTGGACACACTCACACACATGCATATAAATGCACACACATACACACACAGTTAACTCGATGGGCATGTCCATGGTCACTTCCTGGCCGCACTCACACATTGCTGTTATCCTGTCCACAGTTCGCCTCTTGATTTGCACTGTTTGACAAGCAAAAATGTTGCTGTTTGTTTTTCGGGGGCTGCTCGACCATTGTCCAAAAATTGAGAGACTGACAGATAGAGACAGAGAGAGTTGGAGTGATAGATAGAAAGAGATAGATAGCGATTGTATAGTTTGCTATTTGATGGCCTAGTCAATGACTCCTCTGCTTTTCGTCCTGTTCGTCCAAGTGCGAGCCTAATGAGCCAAGTGCGAGCGTTGACAGTTGCTTGATAAGCGTAAAACCGTAACGAATTCCAATGCCAATGCCTAACCAGGACACGGCCAGGACACGGCTCGGCTCGAAGGATAATTAAACGTGAACAGTCGAAGCGTATTAATCATTTAATTTACTCCTTTCACGGCACAAAAGCCAGCTCGAGGCACTTGTCTGCGAGCGCGTTAACACTGTCGTCCTGTCGTCCTGTCGTCCTGGCGTCCTTGCCGACTCGAAGCCAGACAATCCTTTTCACGTGTCCTCGCAACCCTTTCGTGTCTTTGCTGAGCTTAATTCGTTCGGGCATGAAAATTTCCGCGTGCGTGGCCTCCGCCTCCTGCTTTGCCCCCACCCCGCCCCCTTTTAACATTTGTAGTCGCCACTTTTCTTGTTGCTTCATTAAAACAAATTTAAATAAACTACGCGGCGAGTTGTTCGTGTTGTAATTATGAAAACAATATCGTATAAACTGGCAAAGTTTTACTTAATCAGCAAGAAACTTGTAAGCACTTGCTCGATAAGGAGACTCAAGGTCGTCCTTTCGATGGGTGCACTGAACAAAAATTGTTCCAAGTTCAAGTTTGAAATTCTTGATACTAGCATGTATTTCGGATATTTCTGTTAAGTGGAGAAGTCGAACTTGATTTAAGAACTTGGTTTAAGAATATCCGATTCCATTCTGATCGAATTTATCACGGAATCTCGACGTTTTTTTCCGTGTCAGAAAAGTCGGTCAAATTATTTGGACATTTGTGCGAAATGTTTGCATTAGAAGTCAATTTATTAATTAGTATAATTTAAACATTTGCGCCTCATTGCAGACCAACAGCAGAGAGAAAAACATATAGTAGTGGCAAGGATGTCAACCCTGGTTTGGGTTGATGCAACCCCTCGTTACGCCTAAAACGCGGCAATACAAAATCGATGACAAATTGCGGACACGTTACGCGTAGTTGAGCCCGAGACGAGTTGAGTTCGCTGCTAAATACGCTGACAGTGCTACCCCGCTAGCAAAGACAAAGAACGGAAAACAGTGAAACAGAGAAACAGAGAAACGGAGAAACAACAACAGCAACAATGAGAAGAACAATCTAAGCTGAGCACCAGCCACCCTGACAAAGGCAAAGTCAGGCCAAACAACGAGGATATATCAATGGGCAAATTAAAATAACAACCTAATCATCGTTTTAAGACCGCGAGAAAGGCGACAACCCGAGGGGTGTAATACTCTCTCTATGCCTAGGGCTAGGGAGGGGTAGGGGGTGGAGGGGTGGTGTGGTGTGGTGCAAGGCTGCTAAATGAAACGGCAAGGCCTTTTGTCAACGCTCAATGTGAATTTCCCCCTTGGTGAACATCCCTTTTTAGCGCTGTTGTTGTTGTTGGCATTTTTATGTTCCGGCGTTTGTTCCGCCTTCTGTTCCTGTTACTCTATGCCTCGCTTTTCAAGCTAAACAATTGCCCAAAGTGTTGGAAGTCAAACGCAAGTGCTGTCACCCACCGATCCACCAACCCACCAACCCACCGACCCGCCACTAATGCGTCCGTTCTCTCGTCTCTCTCCTCGTCTCTCTCCTCGAGATGCAGCAGCATCTATGGCACCAGAGACATCGAATTGCTCCCTTGTGACAGGCCAATATAATGCGCCACGGGGCGACAGGAGAACAGGGAGAGGGGAGAAGGCAGATGAGGAGATGGGAGATGGGAACGAAGAGTTGGGGTAGATGGGAGAAGATGGGCTGAGAACGCGATTGCACAACAGATTGCTGCGCTCATATCAAGTTGCAACCGTGTGCGTCTCAACTCTCTCTCTCTCTCTCTCTGTCTCTCTCTCTCCCTCTTTGTCTCTCTCTGCATCTGTCTCAGGCTCACTGATACGTATGATGGATCGCCTTAAATACCTTTAAATTAAAACGATGCGAACTGAGCTGTGGGAGTTGTTTCAAAGATTTTGGGGTTGAGGTCGTCGCCTCATCCGCATTTCCCGTTTAAATGCGTTTTAATTGAACGCAGCGTGACGCTCGCTGGCCAGAGATTGTCCTCTCCTTGTTGAGAGGATGGGTTCCAGGACATAATGTATACTGATGTATGCATATGCCGACTGCAGATAAGGTGAGGAGGGATAAGTAATCCTGGCAGATTTCTTGCTTCCCATGGAACAGCATTTCTTAAAAGCCGAAAGCTGCACTTTTTAAAAGTTTACTTGAGTGCTGCCGCAATTTTTTGAAATTTTTATAATAAACAGATCCAATTTCGTCCAATTTCAAATGCTAAAAACATTTTTAGAAGATGAAAGGTGCAAATCTTGTGAAATTCTCATTATAAAATCAATTTCGCTCATTTAAAATATAATAAATTGATTTGAAATTGTTGAAAAATTATTGTTGCACATTCGTTAAAAATTTTAAAGCAGATCCATTGAAAAAAAAGAGAAACTAATGGAACTTTTAAGATCTTCCCCTATATGCATCTATGCTTTTATTATATGTACATTAGTTTTTAAAATTTATTTTATAAATTTGTCGACATTGTAAGATGTTCCTTAATATGATGTAGTTTAATTCTTAATAACATAATTTAATTTAAATAAACCCTTATCTTATATAGATAGTTAAATTTTCAATAATAATTTAAAGTTTTTTTTTTTTTTTTTTTTTTAGAAACACGAAATTTACCTATTTTGTTGGTTTTTCCCAAATTTAAAACTGGATTCAGTTGCCCCAAAGGTAACAGAAAGCCTGTTTAACAAAATTTAAAAATTTTTAACCAAAAAAAAAAAAAAGAAACACGAAACATATTCTTTTTGATACCAAAGTATTTTCTTTCTTTCCACATAGTTTTCATCTTAGAACCCATGCTCTAGTAACTTGTTTGTGTAAGTAGTTATTAAAGCAAACTACAAACACAACTGGTAGAGCACTCATAATGCCAGCATGGACAACTCTACTACTATAAATATGATAGGTTGTTGGGCCTGTCAAAAGCTGTCTGTCTGTCTGACAGCAATTGAGGCAATTTTTTTGACACTAATCAGATTAGTATCGGCAACGCGCTGGCAACGCGATATAATTCTCGATGCACATGCGAGCCAGACGCATCAAATTGCAACGGGGTCTATGGAATACATGAAGCAACCACCCACAACCACAGCCACAGTTATAGCCAGAGTTGCCACCCATGAACCCATTTGCAAATGTTGAATTGTAGGTTGGAGTTGGGTCTATTTGGTACTGGGATTGGGATTGGAATTGGGACTGTCTCTCAGTCTGGGGTATTGAATGACTGGCTGACTGACTGTTTGACAGACACTGATGTTGATGAATATCAAGTGAATCCTTTTGTGACATCAAAAAAGGCCTCCCGCTGGGCTGCCTTCATAGCTTGTAGTTGGCTTTAAAAACCTTGTGGCAGCGAAAGTGACAGCGACACGAAAAGGGACAGAGAGACAGAGGCAGAGACAGAGATAAAGACAGGGACAGGGACAGCAATGCTATCAAAGAAATCGTGGCCAGAAATCGGCACGGGGCCATCGCGGACTTACTTAGCCCACAAAATGCTCAGATTGAAAAACGCAAAAGTTGAGATATGTGCGACGGGGCAGATTGATTGCGTCTGATAGCGTGGGCAAGTGTATAAAAAACTAGAGAGCTAGAGGGTTCGGTTTTAGACTTGAGGTTACGCAAAGCACAGCCAAGATGCCAGATAAGACAGCCCTCGACAGTCCGACCGTCCGACAGTCCGCCAGTCCGTCCTGAAATAGACAGCAACGGCAAGGACATGGAAAATTATGAAAGTGTTGGCGTAGAACAAATCGAATTAGACATTGTGGAAAATGCGGCTGCCCTGGCAACACAAACGTCAAAGGCAACAACAAAAAAGAGGTCCAAAATATGACTGGTCACAGGGTCGGAATTGGAGTCGGGAATGGGAACGGGATCGGGAGTCGGATTCAGATTCAGCGTCTGCCATTA
Source organism: Drosophila subquinaria (assembly GCA_037043405.1). Taxonomy (NCBI): domain Eukaryota; kingdom Metazoa; phylum Arthropoda; class Insecta; order Diptera; family Drosophilidae; genus Drosophila; species Drosophila subquinaria. Next base: position 3,911 of record JBAMBL010001093.1, on the reverse strand, counting down.
GTGCGTGTGATTTCCATTTCATTTCGCTTCGTGACAGTTGGCAACTCCAGCAGATTAAAGGCATTTCCTCAACCCTGGCACGCAATTTGCCTGAATTATTGTTGTCGCCAACCAGCCAGGACATCCAGCATCCTGGCTGTCAGGAGCAGGAGCAGCAGCGAGCCAGCGAAGCCTCTCGCGACATGCGTCGATGATACGCAAATGCAAACAAACAGAGTACAGTGAAGCCACCAAACGATGGACGGTGGGAGGAAGTGGCAATAATGCCATGGGCAAGAGAATGAGAACGAGAGAGAGAGAGAGAGAGAGAGAGACAGGGTGTAAGGCATATGCATAAGGAAGCAACCAGTCGTATTTCCCTTACTCCCTTCCTTCATCCTCTTGTCACTCGCGAAATCAGCTGTGAAAATTTTGAAAATTTTCCACGAGGATTTTCGCGACTTTTTGCGTATTTTGCATCAATTTTTATCAGTTGGCATCACCAGGCGTAAGTGGGACAGGCAGCAGCAAAGGGAAGGGAAGGGATAGGGTAAGGGGTAAGGGTAAGGGAAAGGGAGCCACGTTAATGGCAAAGCGACTGCGTAAGTGGCAAAAACGCGACAAATGGCGGCAACGTCAATGTTGAAGCTTTGGGCCAATGCCAATGCTAAAAGTGCTCATAGGCCGATGCTTGGCAGAGGAAAGGGAGCAGGGGGGGAGAGGGGGGTAAATGGGGTAAATAAGTGATGGATTTGTGAGTTTAGCCTAATGCAAACAGTTGGCACTTGTTGACGAGAACCGCACGTAATGTTCGACAATGTGTTTGAACTTAAAATTAAATATTTAAATTGTTTGCGCAAGTTTTTAAGACACAAAAATTAGTTAGAAGTAAGTATGAAACTTGCGCGTATCAAGGTGTTTTCTATTATTAAATAAAAAAAAATTTAACTGATAAGCAAAATAAAAAAAAAACATTTAAAATGGAACTAAATTTTTTTATTTTCGAGTTTTAAATTGTGTTTATTTTATTCTGATTAATTTTATACAATATTTTAGTTGCTAGCTTATAGATTTTAATTTGTGATATTATTCAACATTTTAAATAATTTTTTGGTCGACAGCTTTTAGTTATTACCAATTTAATAACCATTCTAAATACAAAGACTGGTCATAGATTCCCTGTAAAGATACTCTGATAATCTCTTTTCGTTTGATTTAGCTGCACATTTGCAACTGTTGAGCTGTTGTTCGGCAATGAAACTAATATCAACACTTGATTAATCCAAATGAGGCCAATCATTGCGCTCTAATGAACCAAAACTTGCCCGGCACACGCGTCAGTCGGCCAACAACCAAGCAGCCAACCGGTCTAAAACCCAGACACCCTAAGCGTAACACTATCCAACCAAACTCAGCCCACTCACAGAGCCATAATATTTTGGGCAACGCCTTGCGACGGTTTAACCCTTTTCGTGGTGGGAGGTGGAGGGTGGAGGGTGGAGTGGAGTTAAATAAAGTGAAGTAACGTAAAGTACGTAACGCAGTTTGTTTTATGAACATTTGCGTGTGAAAGTGTCGATATTTGGGTGACTCTGACTCTGACGTGGATGTGGATGATGGCGACATCAGCATCCTCATCCTCGTCCTCATCCTCGTCTCCTCCTTTGCCTTTAATCACGTGGAAAGGCGCGAAAAGCGGCGCTTAGTGTTTGCCAAAAGCTTGAGCGCGTGCAAGAGTTGAGAACAGAAACAGGAGCAGGATACAGTCAGTCAGTCAGTCAGCGAGTCCTTTGGATGAGAAGGGTTGCTCTGCTCTCCCAGTTGAGCTTATCATTAATCATTAATAATGAAAACGGCGGCGGTGTTAAATCTTGTCGATGTGCCATGCCAAATGCTGGTATTTCATTCATTCATGGTCATGTTCCCGGCAAGGGGTTGAATCCTGCCTGCCTTCCATCCTTCTCTTTTTTCTGGCCGAGTACAATTGTGAAGTACCTGTTAATGGGCACTTGCAATGGCCAAGTGGTATTGCCTCCTGCCTCCTGCCTCCTGACTCTGTTGTGTAATTTGACCCGGGGCTATAAGTTACGCAATTGTGTGCACTTCAAAAAGCGCAAATTGCACAACAGCGCCACCTATGGGCCAGCAGCGTGAGTGTGAGAATCGTTACTGTCAGTCAGACGTGTCAATTATTAGTTGAGTTTCCTCTCAATTCTATATTCTTAATCCCTTTTTGAAAATAGTTTGTTATTCTCTTAGGGAACTCAAGATTTTTAAGCGATTGATTTGATATTTAATTCTAGCTTTTTTAATTTTAAATTTTTGATAATATTTTTTGTCAATGTATACTGGAGTTTCCCCTTACTTTCCCATACTTTTTGGACATTTCGACGCTTTCAAGTTTTCAAATTGAAAGTCCTTCGGGATATCCTTAACTCCTGTCACATTCTGTGGCATATTTGACGCGCGTAAATGAGTCTTAATGTGTTTTTCACGCAGTCTGTCAAAAAAATAGAGAGAAAGAAGAAATGCCATGTCAAAGCCGGACCTGTTAACGTGTCCAGAATGGCGGCACTTTTGGACAGGGGCTGGCGTCAAATTCAATTTAGCATTTTTAAGTGCGTTCGCCTTTGATCAGCGACAATCGAATTTGCAGCAATAAAATGTGCGAGAGCATAACGAGTGTCCTCGCTGTCGGACAGACAGATAGACAGACGGACAGTTGGACTGACTAACTGATTACGCTTGCCGTTTGATCAGAGCCAGAGCAACTGCGTCCTGTTCCTGTCCTGTCCTGTCCTGTCGTGTCATAAAATAAAAAAACCTCTTTACGAGGTAAAAGTCTAGTGACGAAAACATTTTCATGCCCCAAAATTTCTGATATCCAATTTTGTGACGAATAATATTAAGTTTTACACATAAATTATTTTAAACAAAATTTTGGCACTCGGCACATTGCGCTAAAATGTCTCAATTCTAATACCAAATAAAAATCATTCACTGTTTTGCGCAGTGCCGAATGCAAAAATTTTGTTTAAAATAATTTATGTGTAAAACTTAATATTATTCGTCACAAAATTGGATATCAGAAATTTTGGGGCATGAAAATGTTTTCGTCACTAGACTTTTACCTCGTAAAGAGGTTTTTTTATGGGATATCAGAAATTTTAAAATTGCAATATTTGATGTGATTTGTTGTGTAGATTTTTCTTAAATTGTCAAAATGTGGGAAAAAATACCTTATTTAACCTGTAACTGTTTACCCTTATAATTAAAAAAAAAACTTTTAAGGTATGTCTAAGAGCTCTTCGAAATACCTTTTCAACGACATATAGATCGCATCTGTAGCTTCTATCATTTGGATGCTATGGGGGCTTAAATTTTAGCGGTTTTTAGCGATTTCCCGCTAAACTAGCGATTTTTCGAAAAAGTAGAACAAACGATTTTATATTTTTGATTATAAAATGATTTATCTGCCGCAAAAAGAATTCACCACTTGCAAGCAGTTTATTTCCGCATTACGCTGCAAGCAGTGTACATACTGCATATGTACATGCAGTAGTGTAAAGGTAAAAGGTATATTCAGTTAATAGGTAATATCTTGTCCAAACGAATTTTGACAGATACGTGTTATATGTCAAAAAACGCGGAATCAAATTGCCTATAACATATTACATATTTTAAAGTGATCTCATGTGTAGATTTTTCTTAAATCGCCAAAATGTGTAAAAAAATACCTTGTTTCACCTGTAGCCGTTTAACCCTTTTACTTAAAGAAAAACTTTGCAGGTATGCCTAAGAGCCCTTCAAAATACCTTTGCAACGATATATAGATCGCATCTATAGCTTCTATCGTATTGGATGCTATGAGGGCTTGCGTTTTAGCGGTTTTTAGCGATTTCCCGCTAAACTAGCGATTTTTCGAAAAAGTC